>MU224748.1:279029-301852 GCA_018584345.1 Thuja plicata
TTTTCTGTCTTTATATTTATTTTTCACAATTTATTTTCAAATTTCTGTATTTTCTATTTTTTCCGTACTTCTACAGGAAAATTGCGCGCGACATTTTGCAGGTCGGTGGGTGAAGTTTTGCATTTCTTCATGCGGTTGGCTGTGTTTCTTCGCGTGACCTGTGGTAGATCTTTGCGTGGGATTTCACACCATTGACTATTATTTCCTGTTCTATTTCTGGCTGGCCTATACATTTCTTCGCGTGTCTCGCTGGGAATCTTCGCGCAATCTGTGGTAAATCTTCATGCGACATTCTTTAATAGAGACTAGTAAAATTGCAGATTTGTATATCTTGTTTTTTCTGACCATTTACATTGCTATAATTGGGTATTTTATATTATGTTGTTTGTTGTTTTCTATTTTATGTTTGTTCGGTTGACCTTCATTGTTGGATCGCTTTAGATTTGCGTAGATAAACAAAAAAATGCTCACATTGCTTTGGATCTGAGGTATTTTGTTGCATCTCTATAACATTTGGATTTTGGAAATAAAAATGAATCTCTCATGTCTTTAGCTTGAGTATTTTCTTTTTTTAATAGATCACATTTCCAATTGGTGCTCTAAAAATGGACCTAGATTTGCTTTCTTTTATATATGTTTCACATAGTAATTAGGCCCTATGAACACTATTTGTGGCAATCTTGAGAGAGTGGGATTCATTCACTTTTCTTATATGCGAAGCTCTTCTTGACGATAGATCCCCTTGTAGGTAGGGAAGTATTTGTTATTATCTCACTTGGTTTGGTCTTCAACTTTTGACGGTACTTTCTCTCTTGAGATTGGTGGTCATTGTTGTTGATATACGAACCTTGGGTGAGGTGATTTAAAATTAGTGGGTCAATTAATCTTGTTTTCTATGTGTGGGTGAGGTGAAGAGGCTAGAGGATTATGCTCTTTTTCTGTTTGGGAGAATAAAAAACTTGGAACCCTTGAATCTGAACTAAGTCCCCATTAGGTTCATATTGTGAGTCTTCCTTGTTAGAGAGGGTTAAACGTAGTGGACACTCCCATTATTGGGTAAACCACATGGATGAAACCTCAAGCAGTAATAATCATTTATGCCATGGTAGCAATAACCGCTATATAAATGTCCTTGTGGAAGAAATCTCCACAAGTGTGGTCTCTTGTTGGGTTGTCAGATCTCCTCAGCATCTCCTGATTGATTAAATTCTCAGACTGTGTGAAAACCTCAGTGCGTCGTGATTGGATTTCACCCACTTGAGATTGCAAAAGTTGTAGAGTCAAACCATTACTAAGAATAGTAATGCAACCAACTTTTTATTCTCTAGGACTATGTGCATGATTGGAAAACATTTTGAGAACATACACAAGTAGTTTTTTTAGGGAGTAGAAATACTACGTCACTATTCTTGATCATGCGCAAGGTTGCTTTGTCCCTTGCTCATTGTTTGAAGAAATTTTTGAACTCCCTGATTGCTTTCTTGTATGAATAATTCATGAGAAAAAATTGTTAATGCATCTATTTGGTTATTTAAAATGAACAAAATTGAGTTCCTTGTCCTTCCTATCAAAAATCACATGCAAAAAAATAGTTCTTCGAACAGCCCTACGAGTTACTTCATGTCGTACAGTGATAATCATCACATGGTATTCTGCTAACTTGCTCTCAATTTGCTGTCATCCTATCACACTAGTTCTATTTTCCTTGTGTCAGATTGAAAAACTTTGTGTGGTACTATGGTAATCTTCGCGCGAGCAACCATTGCATCGCGTGAATCTATCCTTTGTTTCTATACTGGCAAGCTATTTACTGTCAATTTTAAGCTTCCTTAACCTATTTTCCTATCATTTTCCAGTTTCCTTAGTCGATTCGAGTAAGATTAGGTCACTTACCCCGCTGTTAAGAAGATTTATTAGCTTTTGATTCTTGTTTTTTGACCTCTAGAATTAAGTAACCTTTGATTTCCCAAGTGACCTTGCTTGGAGTTGGTAAGCTAGAAACCGTCCTTGTTGAAAAGATAAACCTTTAGATTCTTTGATAACACACTTGGAGAGTTTTGGTAATCTCTTGTCCATTCACTTTTATATATTCAAATTCAATCAATATAACTTGGGTAAGATCATCCTCCTGATCCATATGTGCTAGGATACTTATCCGAAACGTGGGCACCTCCATGGCAGTGTTGGCTTACGCCTCTTGCATAATTTTATCGTATCACCTCTTTTTGGAAAATTTAATGTCTTTACTATCCTAGTTTGGTAGCAACATCTCTTAGGTTCATCCTATTGGCTAGTAACTTTTTCTTTCATTCCAGTTACAAGATATCAAGTAAATCAAGGAAAATGACTTCAAGTGGTTTTTAACCAATTACCCTTAGTTCAAACTTGCCAAAAACATAAGGGAAAATAACCTATATTTGATCAATCACCTAGGAACAACTCATAAATTTGGTTTGATTCCAAGAGTCACCTTAGTGAGTTGGGTACCCCCTTAGCATCTTCTCACTCTTCTATGGATATGAGTTAAACAATGACTCGACGAGAGAGAGAAGACATGGATAAATGTCTTAATAATGCATTTACGAAGCATAGAGATGTTATTTCATTTGGTGGTTCCTGTCAAAATAGTCGACCAGTCTCACCCCTTATCTCAACAAGATATCTAGATGTACACCAAAGGGCTAAGAGAGAGAGAGAGAGGTAAAAGACAAGCTTATGGAGATGAGTTATCACAACATGAGAACCAAGGAGATGAGATTTATGACACTCATGTTAATGCAACCTATACCAACAACTTGTTTCAAAATTCAAGACCAAGTTCACCACTCAAGACATCTTCAAGATACATGAGTGAAATAAGTAAGAGGATTGAGCGTGAAAAGAAAGCCTTCCTAGATGAACAAGCTAAAAAGGAAGACAAATTTAGGCTCCTATAGTTGGAGAGACAAACTTTGGTAGAAATGGAAAAGAAAGCCTTTCAAGAGAAACAAGATAGGCTCTTGGCTCAGCAACTCAATGATCAATTCAATAACATGTGTGTTAGTGGTGGGAACAACTCTCCTCCATCCACTCCTCCTAAGACTCCATGAAGTGGAAGACATTGAAGATCACCTTCACGATCTCCTAGCCCTAGAGGAAGAAGGGCTTCCAGACATGATCATTATAGGAGACAGACACCTCCTGGGAACTCAAGAAAACCTTCAAACCGTGCTCATCATGGTTCACAGTATGGGGGTAGTAGCTCAAGTTTTGACCTCACCGCCCAAGATTTCATGAAAATGCAACAAGAGCCACTTTTTGAACAGTATGTGGAGAAATATTTAGAGCAAAAAAAAGATAAGTTCCTATAGATTTTAATCAACAAGGGTTCTAGAGTCCCTTACACCTTTGATGTGGATAAAAGGATCAAGAAGCAAGGTCCATCTCAAGAAGAAGAGATCAAACAACTTAAGAGCATGATGGAAAAAGTGTTAGCTCCCAAGAGTTCTTTCTCACTGGATTCAATTTGTCCTAATCCTTTTGACAAGAGTTTTAACATGAAAGAATTTCCTAGAAAGGTTGAAATCCCTCAATACGACAAATATGATGGGAGTGGGGTTCCACATGATCACATGCACCAGTTTTATACCACAAGTTTTGAGTTCCATCAAGATGACTCGTATCTCATGAGATTGTTCCCAAGGAGTCTTAATGGTCAAGCCATGGAATGGTTCACCAATATAAATCCCCTTGTTAAGACTTTCAAAGACCTTGCTCAAATATTTTTTTAACACTTTGCATACAATCTTTCAAGATCTATCACCATGTTTGACATATGCAATTTAAAGAAAAAATAAGGGGAATATTTTGTTACTTTCTTACAAATGTGGAGACAAAAATGCTCTTGCTATTCGAGAACCATTCCTGAACATGAAAAGATTGACATCCTTTTTAGCAACTTGGTTCCCAAAATGCGGTATGAAGTTAGGAAGATGGTTTTTGATTCATTTGACACCATGGTTGAAATCACAAGTAGGATTGAAGATGTTTTAAAAGAAAAATGAATTTTGACCAAACATGGAAACAAAAACAACAAGAATGGTCAAAATAATAACAACTCTAATAAGGATAAAGGGAAGAACTCACAATGGAATAGGAACAAACAAGTGGTAAATGATGGATTTGTGGACTCCTCTCAACCAAAAGACGAAACCATGCTCCACTTGTCTAGTGTTTTTCAAGCCATTAATCTCAATACATCTAATCAACAAGAGAGTAAGACAAGATACCAAGATAGGCCTAAGAAAGAAAGACATCAATATGCAAAACTAGGTGATTCATATGAGAATGTCTTGAAATTGCTTATTTCTAACAACCTTACACATCCTCAAGATCCTGCAAAATATTATAAACCAGATGTTAGGCCACATTGGTGGTATGAGAAAGCCTTTTGCGAGTTTCATAATGGTATTGGACATGACATTGAAAACTGCTGGAAACTCAAGCATCTTATTCAAGATCTCATTGAGAATGGACAACTTAATATAGATGGATTGAACACCAACGCTGATCATAAGGCATTCAAGGAACCACTGCCAAAATATGAGAAGGGGGAAACCTCTAAAGTTAAGAATGGAAAAGCTGAGATCAAGTACACTTACACAGATGCAGAGAATAATATCAACATGCTTGGATTTGTAGAAGAAAATGTCAACATGTTGAGGGGTAGAGATCCCTATGGTTATGATCTAGATGTGGACTCTCCTCCTGCCTTTGATGAAGAGCCTTTCATGGTGCTAAGGGGTCCCAAATCTAGAGTGTCATCACAAGCCCTCAATGCTGTCACACAAAGACAAGGTCCTATTGTCATTAGAGGACCCAATTTAAGCCAATCAAGTAAACCTAAGAAAGTGGCATCCAAGAATGTCACTTCGAAGCCAACAATTAATCCAAAGTCAAGCTATAGTCTTGTTGATCAATTGCAAAGAACCCTTGCTCAGATTTTGATCTTTGAGCTCTTAGAGTTGTCCCCGAGACACAAGCAAGTCCTTGAGGATGCTTTGCGCATGGAAAATGTCCCCAACAAATTAGATGTCGATCAATTCTAGAACATGGTTAATCACATTGCTAGCCCTCATTACCTTACCTTTTTGGAGGATGATGATAAATCCTTGAGTCACCCACACAATATTTCTCTCCATATTGAGGTCATGATCCATAGAACCTGTGTTAGGTACATGTTGATAGATGGGGGTGTTGGGCTTAATATTTGTTCCTTTAATCTCTTGAAAGAATTGGGTTATTCTAAGAAAGTCATAGATACTAGAAAAAGGATTACTATCAAAGCCTATGATGAGGCAGAAAGAAGTTCCAAGGGGTTGGTCATCCTTCCTATTAGGATTGGCCCTGTTGAAAAAAGATATTTTATATCAAATAGCTGACGCTAGACCCCTTGCGTATAATATCTTACTTGGTAGACCGTGGATTCATGATATGCAAGAAGTGTCATCTACCTATCATCAGTGTGTTAAGTTCCCATACAATGTAATAGAGATTTGTATACCTAGGGATAACATTTTATCTGTTAATTCTATTTCAATAGGAACTCATGTTCCCCTCAATAGAGAAGCAGAAGATTTTGATGCAACCTTAGCTGAATGTAAAGACAAGCTTAAGTCAATAGACCTTGGCATGGGGGGGTATCAACTCAACTCTCTCACAACACTACCAGTTTCTCCTAGGTCTTATGGCAAGCCATAACAAGAAAAGAGACCTTCCTCTTTAGCTATGACTTTATTTGGCACATTTGTAGAATCCTCGGTGCCTATCCAAGATGAGAAAGAAGAGACATTTGTTAGAGACTAGATCTATAGAGAAGAGAGAAACATGCACAATGAGAACTTCTCTCCCTCTCCTATGTCTTACAGATGAGGGTATACTTTTGTTAGATAGATGGGCTATCCTGGACATGGCCCTCTTAATCACAGATTGGATGCTAGAGCCAAACCTCTTGATCATGCTCTTTTTGGACACAAATCCAAGAAGTCAGTTGGCCTAGGATTTAAAAATTGCAATAAGAACACTACTCCTATCCTTTATAAGTTGGATAGTGAAGATGAACAAGAATACATACCTAATTTGACAAATTAGAAAGACATGTGTGAAGATTGGGTCCCTTCCACTAATCTCCTTTGGGGAGATTTAGATGTTCCGGTCACCCATGCATCAGTTGCAACTTTAGAACAAGATGAATCAGATATAGAAGATCCTTTCAGAGAATGTCAATGAAAGAATATTGTTCATCTAATGGAAAGAAAAGGTGCTACCCTTGACAACACTAGACCTTCCACATCAAGAGGTCCCAAACCTTCATGGTGTAAGCATCCTAGTCGCAGTTTAGACACAAGTTCATATGAGTATGAATGGGACTCCTTCTCTGAGTCTTCCACAGTTGATAGAGATGTTGATATTATTCAAACTCAAAGCTCTCAACCCGAGGTAGCCAATGAGTCACATGTAGGATTAGAGGATTTGAACCCATGTGTTGCCTTAGTGGATGATTCTTACCTAGTTAGGATGAATCCCGATTTGGGTAGCTTAGAAGGATACTTGATGGACTCTGACTCTTTGATCACCAATGATAATATCAGTCACATTTATAACCTTGAACCAGTCATTGACTTGCCTCTTGTTAATCCTGACCTCATTGATTGGTCCCAATGCTATCAAGAACCTGAGCTCTTAACATTTCAAAATGATTATGATATTTCCTGTTACCTAAATGCCATTGAACCTATAGTCTCTTCCACCAGTGAACCGACTACCAACATGACAGAGCCAGACATCAAGTACCTTAGTCACAAGATAAAGAGAAGAAAATTAAAATAATAGGAGTTTTGATGGAAAAAACCACTGTGTGACGGTGTCAGAACCAAAAAATTAAAAATAAATGATGTATCCAAGGGTGAAAACCTCTCTGAGGGGCCTAAGGATGAGGTACTTAATTGTCTCCCCAGCTACTTTCAAGATCAATCTTCACTGCTTATAGAATCAACACAAGTAGTCAATTTAGGTATAGATGAGGCTCCATAGATTATGCATTTGGCCAAGTCCTTGTCACCACAAGAAAAAGAAGCTTACACTAAGTTCTTACAGAAAAAGAGGATCAACTTTGCGTGGACTTGTTCAGATATGCCAGGGTTGGACATTAATCTTATCATGCATCACTTGTCTATAGCTCCAGGTGTTAAACCAGTTAAGCAAAAAATTGAGAAAGATGTATCCTCACATAGCTCTTCTAGTCAAAGAATAATCGAAGAAACTCCTTGGTGCAATATTCATAAGGGCTATTGCCTATGCTAAATGGATATCAAACATTGTTCCAGTTTCCAAACATGATAAATCCATTTGAGCTTGCATAGATTTTAGAGATGTCAATAGAGCATGCCCAAAGGATCACTTTTGACTTCCCAATATAGATATGATAGTGGATATGACCACGGGTTATGAGATTTATTCCTTGATGGATGGTTTTTTCGGGTACAATCAAATTAAGATAGCTCTTGAAGATCAAGAAAAGACTACATTCACTTGTGCATGGGGTACCTATTGTTGGAATGTCATGCCTTTTGTATTAAAAAATGTAGGAGCCACCTATCAATGAGCTATGACAACCGTTTTTCATGACATGGTGCATAAAAAAATGGAAGATTATGTGGATGACACCTTGTCCAAGTCTAAATAGAGAAACACACAATTAGATGATTTAGAAGTCATTCTAGATCACATGGAATAATTTCAACAAAGGTTAAATCCTAAAAAGTGTGCATTTGGAGTTACCTCTGGAAAACTACTAGGATTCATCATTTCAGCAAGAGGAATAGAGGTAGACCCTGAAAAAGTCCAAGCAATCATAAATATGCCACCTCCTAGAAATATTAGTCAAATGAGGAGTCTTCAAGGATGTCTTCAATCTATAAGGAGATTTATTTCAAAATTGGCAGACAGAGCTCAACCCTTCAACAAGAACTTACACAAGGGAGTTAAATGTCTTTGGAATGAGGATTGTCAAAAGAGCATAGATCAAATCAAGAAATACTTGGCAAGTCCTCCTATTTTAGTGCCTCCTATCCCAGGGAAACCACTTATTCTATACATTTCAATGAAAAAATCTTCCTTGGGGGCATTACTAGCTCAACTTGATGAACATGGGAAAGAAAGAGAAACATACTACATTAGCCGTACTCTTGTTTCATATGAGGTTAACTACACTAGCATTGAGAAAGCTTGCCTTGCAGTTGTGTTTGCTTCCCAAAAGTTGTGACATTACATGCTTGCACACACTATACACCTCATAGAAAAATAGATCCATTCAAGTATTTTCTAGGTAAAGCTGCCCTCACAGGTAGACTTGCTAAATGGATGATGATACTTTCAGAGTTTGACATAGAGTACATTGAGCGTAAAGCAATCAAAGGACAAGCCATAGCAGATCAATTGGCATATTTCCCAATACAAGATAACGCACCTATTCAAGTTGACTTCTCAGATGAGCACCTCATGTATATGACTGAAAGAACATGGAAGATGTTCTTTGATGGATCCTTTATGCAAAACGGTTCAGGAGCTGGTGTGTTGTTTGTTTCTCCTCATGGGCACACAATTCCTAAATCTTACAAATTATTATTCCCATGTATAAACAACATTGCTGAGTATGAAGCTTTAACACATGGACTTAAGATGGCCATAGAATGGAGATTCATAGAGTTACACATCTAAAAGTATTCACAGCTGATAATAAACCAAGTTAATGATGAATATCAAACAAAACATGAGAACATGGTACCTTACAAGAAAATGGTTGATTCCTTGAAATGCTACTTCACATTTTTTATGTTTCAGCAAATCCCTAGAGTAGAAAAAAAAGCAGCTAATGCTATGGCCACACTTGCTTCACTCCTTTAGTTAGAGCAACATGAATCCAAATTTGAATTCCTGGTGGAAGAGTTACATTACCTTATCTATGATTCCCAAGAAATCCATGTCATTTGTACCCTTGTTGGTCGCGAGTCATCCCGTTACGGTGCCATTTACTCATACCTTCGTGATGGCATTATACCTGAAACCTTTAACCGATATGAATGCATAAACCTTACCCAAAATGCCTCTCACCATTCCCTTATCGTTGGTGATTTCTATAGGAGGGGTCTAGATGGAACACTTCTTAGATGCTTAGAAAAGGAAGAATTTGACCAAGCGTTAGTTGACATCCATGAGGGAATCTTTGGGGGACACTCCAATGGTCTTTCCATGGCCCAAAGATTGCTTAGGGAGGGGTACTATTTGTCTATGATGCAAATTGATGTAGTATCTTTTGCAAAGTCATGTGAAAAGTGTCAAAAACATGGTAACCTGATACATGCTCTAGGTAGGGAGCTTATTCCTTCTATATCTCATTGGCCATTTCAGCACTGGGCCTTTGATCTTGTTGCACAGATTCATCCCTACTCATTAGGTGGACACAATTTTATTATCACTACTACTGATTACTTCACTAAATGGGTAGAAGTTGTCCCACTTTTTGTTGCCTCAGGCAAGATAGTTTCTTTATTCATTCTAAACCATATCATCTGTCGATATGGAGTGCCTTCTGAGATTGTCAGTGACAAGGGAGGCCAGTTCAAAAATAAGGACCTTAAACAACTCTGCAAGAAATTCAAGATTAAACATTGGTCCTCCATTTAATTTCTGCAAGGAAATGGTCAAGTAGAGGAATCAAACAAAACCATTCTTAAAATATTACATAGAACAGTCTGTAAGAATGGTAGAGATTGGCACTTACAGATAAATCTAGCTTTGTGGGCCTATAGAACAAGTATTTGTACTCCTACTGGGGCTACTCCTTTTTCCCTTGCATATGGCACTAAAGTAGTGTTACCTTTGGAGGTTGTAATTCCTTCACTTAGAGTTTCCCTCATCTAGTTACAGATGAAGAATACTGCACCATGAGACTTGAAGAGTTAAAGCATCATTTGACCATATGAGGGTTTATCAAAAGTGCATTTCCAAAGCCTTCAACAAAAAGGTTCGCCCCCTTCTCCAACTCCTCTGGCATATGCTTCCCCCTCACATATGCTGGACCATTTGGAAGGAAAGGAACAATAGGATTTTCAGAGAAAATAGTAACCATCCTGAGACCTGTCTCCATATTGGAACTAAGCTCCTATATAAGAATGCTAGGATGGCTAAATGGAAGCTCCCCTCCTGTCCTCCTGCTGGCTAGGAAGTTAGAATTGCTGATAGCTGGAACCTCCTGTATGGGTTCTCTAGGTTTGATGATGCAAAAAGGATAGCTAGAAATTCTACTAGATGGACCACCGCTCCCAGAGGATGGACAAAATTAAAATTTGATAGGGTGGTAAATAATCTTGGTCATGGAGGGGGTAGGGTGCTGAGAGATCACAATGGCACATGCCTACTGGCCTATGCTAGGCCTATCAATAACTGCACTGTCACCTAGGTGGAAGGAACGAACCTTCTTTGGGGAATTAAATTCATGAAACAAATGAACCTCAGACTGGTGGAAATTGAGGGGGATTCCAAAGTGGTTGTTCAGGCCATCAATACTGGTGCTAGTGCAGGATGGCATGCTATACCTATCATTATGGAGATTTGTGAGCTTCTCAACAACTTCCAGCACATGACTATAGGACACATGTACAGAGAGGGTAATTTGGTTGCTGACTCAATGGCATTAATTAGCCTAAAACAAATCAAACTCAACAGTTGGAGGGTGATTAGTGATTTAAATCTGGTGACTCGGCAACTCATCATGGGAGAAATGAATATTACAGTTTAAATGTGCCAGGCTGTCATATTCATTATGAATCCTTACTCGATCACATGCTGGCATGTTTGGGTATTTTTTGCGATTATGAAAAGGAGAACTCAAATTCCCATAAAGAATTATCATTACCTTTTGAACTTGTGGAGTAAGAGTTGTCTGAATCAAAGGGTTTTTTTGGCTATCCTTGGTATTATTGCTATTATTACTATTAATGGCACCTGGAGATCCATTAGATCTGGTGGTACAGAGCCCGTTTTCCAAAATTTTCAAGACCATCATTTTGTGTTTAAGCTTTCCTCGAAAAGGCTTTATGAAAACAAGTGGTTTTTTATGACCTGCAAAAATGCTCGGCTCTTAGATTTCAAAGATATTCTGGTGTAGGAGGATCAAACTCTTAAAATGGGAGGCAACATTCTCTTCATTGAACCTGATAACATCGACAAGGCTTTCACTTCTGACGCATTGGTGACTCATTACTGCAAGGAAACTAGCATATGGGGTTTCATGGAAAGAATGAAAGGAGGGCATGATGAGCCAATCTCCAAACAATTTGTCTCTTCCTAGAACAACAAGAGTGTCTCGGTTGGGGCCATTCACTTCCAGCTGAATGAAGAGGTCATAGCTAAGGCGACAGGGCTCCCTATGGCGGGGAGGAAATACAAAAAGACCAGTCAGACTGCCGACCCTACCAGCCTCAAACAATTTTTCAAGGATGGTGAGCTACCAGTGAGAAAACATGGGGGATTCAACAAAGAGGAGCTTCCAGACTTCTGGCCAAAAAATTGTCTCATTATGATGAAATACTTCATGCTGGAAGATAAGTTCATTATGTTTTACAACTACCACTTACCATTCCTGAATCATATTAGGAACAAGGATTTAATTTCCATTCCTTTCTATCTTCTACACTCCATAGAAAGTAATGTCCTTGATATTAAAGACAACCCTGATAGAGCTATCCTCCTTCAGGGCCACCTCCTCTCCCTCTACCAATTTCACAAAGCTATATGCCTGGCACCCCAACCCCCTCTGATTATTTAGATGATGCCCCAAGAGGAGCCACTGGCCAAAACTGAAAAGTCCACCCATTCCTCCTCCCAATCCATCTGTATAACCTAGGAGCCTGTGTTGGCTGATAAAAAGGGTACAACCCACAAAAAGGTGTTAAAAACCCTCTCAGTAGGAAGGAGGGTCAGGAGGAGTCATATGTTTCTAAGTCTATGGAGTACAAAGAGGGGAAAGAGGTCGACAGCATTCCTGAGACTGATTATAGGCCCAAAAAAATGAAAAATGATGGAGAGCCAGGTTAATCTGGAGGTGGACTTAAGTGGTTTGGGTCGCCGGAGGTCAAATAGAATTGCCAAGGAATAGTATAAAATTAGGATGATGGAAATGGCCTCTAAAGAGCTTTCCCTGTCTGAAAATGACTCCCACTAAATTGAGTCCAAAAATGGTCCCTCAAAAGGCTATATGAGTCCCCCTAGGACTTGTAACACTCCTCTGCCCAACCTCCAGCAAACCATGGAAAACCCCAATAACCATACCCCACCCCCGAGCCCTCCTCAGGAACCCCATACCGCGGCCATGGAGGACAAAAACAAATTTACAGGCACTCTCAAAAGGAGTTTCTTGAATTTGGACAAGGATATTGTGGAAATTAAGAAGAATATGCAGGACCTGATGAACCATTGCATGAAGACCAAAAAATTCACTCTGAAGGTCATGCATGCTTTGGCTACAACCCTCTGTAATGTGCAAGAAAAGCTGGTGGGCGGCAGGCTGGAAGCGGACGAGGACAACAAAGATTTGTTCCTATTTCTACAAGAGGAGTGGGCTAGGACCCTACTATCTGAACAGTTGGGTGGAAAGAAATATTCTCTAGTGTCCATGGGTGGGTTAATTTTGGCTGGGCTTGGCCCTCGGATACCCTGTTTTGCAGTTTAGGATAATGTTAGTTTCTATATTTTTGTGTAGCCCTGCGTGGCTTATAACTGATAATTTGTATGCTACTGTTCGTCTTAAGTATTCTAGTTTAATACTATGGATTAGTACTGTGATTTATGTTTTTGATAGGGGCAGAATTAGATTTGGTGATGATGTTGTTATGCTGTTAAATTGTTATACCTGCTTTGACTAGTTCCATTAACATGCTGTTAATGTGCTTCTAGTCCTCTGTTCCACGGGCCAGCACCCTCTTGCCGCTTTATCTATCAAAAAGAAAAAGGTTTTCCCTAGAGAATTCCAAGTGGGAGATCTTTTCCTATGTGAAAATCCCAAGAATCAACAACATAGAGATCAAAAGGGCAAATTTGAACGTAATTGGCTTGGACCCTTACATCATCATAGCAGCTTTTGGGTTAGTGCTTATTTACTATCTACATTAGAGGGAGAGCAGCTCACTGATCCTATCAATATCTTTCACCTAAAGAAGTTCTATCTATGATGCTCGTTCTGTCTGGGGGCATCCTTTGTACATAATTATTGATCCTGAAAAAATTCAAAAAATGATATATTGTCAAAAATTCTAAAAATTAGAAAATGTCTTGAAAAAATGATCATCTTAGTGAAAACCTAGCAATAGGCACTTTGATGTATCTCAAAAAAATTTTATATTCCAAAAATACAAAAAAATCAAAATTCAAAAATTCAAAAAAAATAGAAAAAGTGCCTTGGTGAAAACTTGGAAACAGGCGCCTTGGTAGCAAAAAATTTAAAAAAAATTATAAAAGGTCCTGAAAAAAAAGAAGAAAAAAAATTTAAAAAAATGAAAGAGAAAAAATTGTAATAAAATCCAAGTGGTGAAAACCTGGAAACGGGCTCAACTTGAGGCCTTTGCACCCCTGTTTCTTAGTGTGTGTTCACGACACTTAGCCTTTCTCCATCATGCCTTGTCATTATTTCCTTGGTTTGGAATTGGTCTTTGTCTTTGTCGAGGGGGCATAACTGTGTTAGCTTTGGTTTCTTAGATGCGTTATTCTTTAGGACATCTCACAAATGGTGTTTTTCAACACCACCTTAACTGTATTTTTCAATAAAACCCCTGACATCGAGTGTTTTTCAACACTTATTGGTTTGGTCTTCCCAATTTTGTCATGTGATCTTACCTTCTTGCAAGCATTCAATCCTTATCCTTGAAACTCAGTATCAGTTAACACACTTAAATTTTTAGACGCAATACCTAATGCTTGAGTTATGTCATGATCTTTTCTTTGTGTGTTGACTGTTATTGATTTTTGTTGAGTGTCCTTGTCTAATAAGTCTCTCCGGGATGCATAGCTAGAGGAATTGGGGCATGGAACATGTTTTTATTTGCTTCCTGCTTTATGCTTCACTATTTTTTCACAACCGTTCTGTTGATCATCCTGGTCTCTATGCCTTGATGCGAGCGTGGTTTTGCTATATTGAATTGGGTAAGCTAACATCACAATCATCTTGACCTTTATGTATTTGATGCTTATGTTATAATCTTTCCACATTCCAATCCGATATAAATCACATTGATATCTTCATAGTTTCACTTGTGACTAGTGATGATTGTGTGATTTTCTGATATCCGTTAATAATGGCCCAATGATGAAAATAAGTTCCTTAACATTCTCTAATGAATGAAGAAAAAAAATTCCTATGTTACAATTTCTCTATTGCAAGTACACCTTTGCATTTTCATGTAGCTTGCATTGTTAGACCTCATGTTAATTTGTATTTTTAGGCTGCATTATGAGTTTGAGATGGTTTCCTTCATCTTTCTTTTGGACTTTTAATCAACTGTGATCACATTCTGATCTTCATTTCCTTATCTTCTTTCGTGATCTCAATCAAAATTTTCTATCTTAAATAGTTTATTTATTTTGGGGCATTCTCTTTCTTAAGGCAAATTCTCTTTTTTCTCTCCATTTCTTTCCACCTCTTCCAAACTTCTATCTTCCATTGACTTTCATCCCAGTTCTTTTCTTCTAATTCAACCTTGGGGTATAATATTTCATGCTTGATGATCTACCTTGGTTCTTTGATCCTTATATCTTTCATCTTACATCAAGAACCTTATCTTTAGTTCAATTTGATCAAATTTATCAATTTTTTGTTTCTCCTCTATCTCATTTTTATTTTGATCACAAGGGGGCAGTACCTATCGGACTGCAATCCTTGATTTAGCTTTATCAATCCTATCAAGCACCCCGCTTGGGGCAACCTTGCCTGAGATTCTTATATTGGACATGTCAATTACCTATTTACAAGGGTGTTGACCTTGTCTTTTTCAAATAACTTATCTTTGTCTTGATGTGTTCCCATAAAGATCATATGTCTGGGTTGTTTTGTGATCTCAAATTGATCTCACACTTCAACTGCATTCTTTGACTACATGTGTTCCCATAAAGATCACACATTAGTCAAAGAGGGGTAAATGTATGCACCCTAAAATGGTTGCCTGGACTATGGGCCCCCATTTATCAATTTATCAATTTCCTGAATCAATGCTTTGCAACATTTTCAATTCAAATCAATTTCCTTGATCAAATTGTAATTAATTCAATTATTTCAATATTTCCTAAGGTTAGATCATTCCATCAATAATCTTATTTAATTAAAAGAAAACAATTCCTTTTTATTAAATAAAATAATCTTATTTAATTAAAAGAAAATCCCTCTTTTAATTAAATAAAACCCCCACTTAAATCCCTCTTTGTTGAAAAAGGAAATAAATTAAATAAAAATAAATAAAGTTCCTTTTTCTACACATCTTCCTAAGTCGTGGGATTTTTTCCTCTTAATCATAGCCTTTGATTTTGCCTTTTGAAGATATGAGCACATGGATCAACCAAGATTTAATCTCCACCATTGCTTATTTATTTTTTCCTCTTAATCTCTACCGTCCATTACTCTTTATAAGGAAACCTCTCTTTCTCATTTTGGAGGAGATTTTGAGCACTTGAGCTTGGATATTGCAACTTCTCTCTTCTCGTATTCTTCTTTCATGCCCCATGGCAATCCATCCAGATTAATTTTACAGTTGCATGTTAGATTAGATTCATGTTTCCTTTCATAGATTAATCTTGAATTTATATTTCCTTTCATAGAATAATCATGCATTGTTATCATATAGATTAATTTCATTTTTTGCATTGTGATCATATAGAATAGCTTTCATTTGCATGCATACTTGATTATCATAGAGACTAGCACTCTTTCTTTTCCTCTTTGAATCTCTCATTTTATGGTGTACTTGCATGGGCACAAACTAGGTCAATCTGAGGGCCTCCATTACAAACCCTTGCACTCCATGAATAGAGAGTTATGAGTCGCTATTCAAGATCTCATTCTTGAGAAATCTTGGATACAATGATTCTTACAAGTGTGACACATTTTTAGCACACAACATATGAATATGTTACGCTAACTATCAAACGATAGTTAACCATAACTCATGTTTTAACATATATGCCTGATAATATATGACGCTGCACAATAAGACATGTATATGTACAGACATGGCCCTATGTGGCTTCAGCAACATAGAGTCATGTCTCTACGTAGAGATTCCTATTAAATGATATTTAATGAATCATGTGTTGAGAGGAAAGAGATCAATCACAACAACATTGTCTTCTCCTTTACAATACACAATAATTCATAATTAGTAATATATACATATATATTATCTATAGGATGATCTTGATTTTAGAACATGGAATCAGAGCCTAACCTATAGGAAATATATGGCATGTCTTAAGACTAATAGTGACAGTCAACAAAATAGATTTAGCATCGATACAATTTGAAGAATGAGTTGTCGAGCAAGATGGTGTTGATCCACCCATTAACATTCAATAATATCCCCCATAGACTACCCATGATCAGGGGTCACAAGAGGTTTTTAAAAAAAATAAAAAAATCCAATCGATATTTTATATTTAGTCAACAAAGAATAGAGTTCCACTGGAAGATTTTTTTAGAATATCCAGGGAGCATTGCCGCTAAAAATATAGTGAGGAGAGGTGCACAAAAGATGATAAGAGCACGGAATAGAGAGGAGGTTATGAATGCGATAGTAGCAATCTGAAGGGTCTATGATACATGTTCAAGAATCTAGGAGAGGTGTTGTGTACTGGTGAACACGTTGAACAATGAAATGGAAGAACACGGAAGAGTGACAGAGCACCATGGAAGGACACTTGAGACATAAAATTTTAGGCATCCAGTCCAGACGGTAGCTATACTTTGCAAAAAGGTGAAAAAAATGAAGAATATATGTGGTGTTTGAATATAGACTAGTATAATGTCTTATGGGTGCTATGATGGTCATTCCTTTAATTATCTAAGCAGTGAAATATATATAGTTGTGTGTATCATTATGCATTTCTTCAAACAAGATCTTGGAGTTTGACCCAAAGCATATTTCTAGAGATATCTTGATCTGATCATTGTTAGATATTGATACTCAACATTGAGGAGGTGGAAGTACCCGTAAATAGTGTGGAGACTTCAAAAGTTCTCACTTATTTGAGCCTATACGAAGCATGGCTCCTGTTACAAGCAACTATCCAAGAAATATATAATAATAAGATCCAGATATTATTGGAACCGAGCCTTGCAACTTGAGATCCCTTCATATAGAAAATCAGAACTATAATAATGACAAATTTATTTTGAACTACCATAAAATCTTTTGGGTGCGATTAATTGGGTGATGGTTGGATTTACTATATATGCAAGGAAAGTATTGAACATTGTTAAACATATATATTATGTCAAGTCATATTTATAAACTAAGGAAGATGGATAGATGATTCATCGATGACCCATCAGATGGATATTATTATCCCTAAATTATTCTTGTCAGGATTGCATAGATTATTACCACTCCTTTGTTTACTTCTAAGGATGAATAAGTAAGAAGAAATCAGATTATAGGAAATTTGTGGGAAACATATATCTAAATTGTGAATCAAAATTATTGAAAATCATAAGCAACCATACAAAGGATTAAATTAAGACAAATCTCAATTAAGGGATCATTACATCAAGTGTAGAGAATTCAAAGATGCTCGAGAGAGAGTCCATTCTCATATCCTCGCAAACTACCCATGATCACTATCAATGAGTGTGTGAAGATTATACCCTCACATAATTTCAACAACCATTCATGAAGAAAGTGGATTTAATAAAATATGGGCGAATCCAGATAATTAAAAAGGGCTGCATGAATACATTGCAATAATTCTATGTCACATATCTTCATGACGCAGGGGTTTGATAATGATAATGGAATGGAGAAAATTAGGAAGGGAATCAAATAGATGACCATCAAACACTCCAAAATTTTCATGCAATAAGAAACTAGTAAGCATCTTGGTCATTGAACAGTCGATAAATGGGAGGGAGAGATCTGGATCAAATATACTGAGATACTTGACAAGGACGAACATTAATCATATGTTTTGCTGGAAATCAATCGAAGGAATATGAGATTTGTAAATTCATATAATACATACATCTGAAATATCAAATAAAGAATATATATCATATGAGTAACATCATTTCTTATTGCACTTATTATCCATACTTGAATTACCCAAGATGTAGTAGCAGCCACTTTTGGCTCAGACATATACGTTTAGCATTAAAAATCAGAATACAACAACCATATTAAAGTTATCATTTGGGTATACAGTGATCAAACATATGATTGATATATTGTTATCCATTGGATCCTTTAATCTTGCCAGATTATCAAGATAATTGACATTGCATTTGCCACATTCTCAATTGGTCTTAAGTATAAGATTAATAGAAAGAAGAATTTTGCAGACAAATTTGAAGAAAATTAACATAAGGATTAGAATGAAACCGATATGTTATGAAGAAGGACAATAGGTACAAGTATTGTATTAATGGGCTCACCTTATGAAAGGAAATACTTGAAAATATTTGAAAAGAACAAAAGCATATGAAATCTAGATTCAGAGGGAGTCTAACATCTTCAGAAAGGTCAAGAAGTTTGCAAAATTTAGCTTCTAAGGAAACAGATGATTCAGTTAATTTATGACAAACTCGATCATATTTATTGAGAGGGAGTTCACTATTGAAGGTAAAAATTTATGAGTTTATAGTAGTGGGAACTCGTGGATAGAATTGCCAATGAGATGCACATGGATAGAATCCCTAATTTAGGTATTCCATACATCATGAGACTACAACTCATTGAGATAAACATCATACTAGAGGTCTTTATTATTTTCCCTCAAGTCCAAGAGGGAGTGTTAATGTTGTGGCCTTGGAAAATATAAAAATGCATCTTATGCTAGTCGATGTAACCTTATGACTATTTAGATTATTTGTATTAGTTCTCTTAGGAAGGAAGGTATGAAGTGACATCTTGTAGTGACACTAAGTTGAGTATATAAATAGGGTATGCCTTCATGACAAAGGGAGAAGCTAAAGGATCTACATCAGTGGACATTCAAGGATCTTGATACAGAGGGAGTAGACCATGTTTTGTTGGTTCTCTAGTAATCAATAAATTGTAGTAGAGAATTATGATTATTACCATTTGAGAAGGATATATGTCAGAGGGAGAAGCTAAAGGATCTACATCAGTGGACATTCAAGGATCTTGATACAGAGGGAGTAGACCATGTTTTGTTGGTTCTCTAGTAATCAAGAAATTGTAGCAGATAATTATGATTATTACCATGTGAGAAGGCTATATGTCAGAGGGAGAAGCTAGAATTAAGTTGGCTCCCTAGGATCTTGGTCACACAAATTCAGAGGGAGTGTACCATGTCAAGATGGTATATACTTTGTAAGCTCAAAATTCATCAAGACAATGAGACAATGCAAACAAATGCAATGCAGTGGAGAAAAAATGACCGATATTCTTACTAAATCCCTTGCTAGAAATAATAATGTGTACTTTCAAACAACCTTGGTATATTGAGGAGTAAATCCTTAGCTGAAAAGAAGGTTTTAGCTTTAGTGATCCATCATTTTGTATCTTAAATGATTCTTGTCTTTGATAGACAAGTCTAAAGTGGAAGTCTTGGTTTTTAGTCTCTAAGAAGAGTCAAGGTGGATGTCATATGTGTGACTTTATGGGCTCATTCATTTTGTGGTATATTATGAAAGGTGACGATCTTTCATATGTGTTGGGTTACTATAGCTAGGTGATGACTTACACAATAGCTTAACCTAGCATCAGGTATGACTATGCATTGTAGTCACTAGTCCTGACAGTGAATTTTTCGAGTTGTTAAATCTAGTTCTGAATTGGTTAGGGATTATAACAACATGTGAATCAAGATTAGACTACATTAAGTTGTTTTCCCATAATGTGTCGGATATCTTGATTGTTATTTCTAAATCTAGTTCCAAATTGCTCGGGGATTGCGATAACTCTTCTATCAGGATGAGTACATTATATTAATGTCCTGAGCTATGTCAGATATCTTGATATGAAGTCATATTTAAAGTTAACATTTAATCTAGTTCTGAATTTAGTCGGGGATTATGCTAACATGTGCCTCATGCTTTGATCCGGATTGCACCAGATATCTTGACACCATTAAGCTATCCTGTAATCTAGTTTTGAATTCAGTCGAGGGTTATGATAACAAGTAATTCAAGTTTTGAATCGGATTGTGTCGAATATCTAGAAACAATATCCCTGTAAGAATATAGAGAAAGGAAAAAAAAATGATAAATTACATGTATGTTTCTAAATTTAGAATATCACCTTCTTCCTTTCTTTACTTCTCTTAATTCTACAAATTTATATATCTTCTTAATGCCTCTTCATAATATCTTATAACTTATATCTTTTCATAATAACTCTAAATTAGATTATTCTTACCAAATTACCTTTATTTTTAAAATTATTTACCATTTTATAGGTTATTTAATCATATTAAAGGTGTTTTATTACTATTTTAGGGCTATGTAATGGATATATGGTCTAAATATTACATAAATAGCCTTTTTGGTGCCTCGCGGTCTTTTTTTTTAAATCTTAAAGATTAATTTTACTTTACTTTTTCTCATGCTTATTTATGTTCCTTGTAATCATATTTATAATTTAGTTTAATAAATAGTTTTTGTGACTATTTTGGTCATTTGGGAACATGAAGAGATATCAGTGCAAATTGGAGAAAAAAATTGGCATAACAATTGGAAAAATGTCCACACTTCAAACATTGGGGATACAGTCATTCAATGCAATCCCTTCTAGATAGAATCATATGTATGATGGATTTTAATATTGTTTCATTTTTGCAATTTGCATGACCTAAATTTAAAATATTCTTTCAACTTTCTTTAACTCCTTCTACATTATATAAATTCTAATGTTCTAATTAATTTTATGTTATTTCTAGCTTACTAGCTTGATGTAAAATCACCATGGGTTATTTTGTCAATGGGTTATTTTGACTATGGGTTATTCTATCCATGGGTTATTATGACTATGGGTTATTTTGTCCTTGGGTTGTTATGATGGGTTTATTGTGTCAAGAGCTATTTTGGCTAGGTTATTATGTCTAGATACCGTACTTGACAAGTGTCAAAAACAAGTTCCTAAGTTAGATAGAGAAGGGAGACCTCCTTCTCCCCTGAGATTCCTAAAGTCTGCCCTCCTTAAATCTAATGAAGAATGTTCTCAGGAGTCTTGGCTATTACTCATAATGTTATTGTTGACTCCTTTGAAATGAAAAAAATGGATATTTGATGAAATTAAATAGAAAGTATCAAGCTACAAGGGATCCATTTCCAATTCAAGAATAAACAACCGAAAGTGGTCCCTCAGAATGAGAATGAAGGAAATAATCTTGTTTCTTCTTTGAAAAAAGAAAGCAAGGATGTGGAAATAAAGAGGATAGATTATGAGGGCAGAATTGTGATCCTAGAGACTAAACTTAAAGTATCAATAGTCAGAGGGTTATTAAGGATACCTAAAAAAACATTTGAACCTTGGTTAATAAATTTGAGAAACTTCACCCAAATCTAGTTGTTGATCTTGACACTGGGGAGAAGAATACTTAGGGGGATGCTAAAGATAACAAAGGGCCAAGTAGTAGAATGAGAGGAAACCTCAAAAGAGTTGTGGTTGACTTTGCACAAGAGCTTAAATATATCAAGAAGATTTCTCAGGATGCTTCCTAGTTGGAGGTAAAGGCCAATATGGGCCATGAAGAAGTTGGTTTAGTTTCTTGTTTTTTGTTTGCTTTGGTTCTTTTTTTAGCTTAGTCCTTTTTTTTTTGGTTGGTTTTTGATTTATTGATACTTTTCTGAGGGTAGCATCAGGGAAAAATTTAAGAAATCCCCTCCTGGGAAAAGGTGTAAAATACTGGCGAATCCTACATTATTTGGGGGGGGGATTAATATTGTTGGTGAAATTTTTTAATTTGAAAGTAAAAAATATTAGTTGTACTGGCGAATTTTTTTCAATTAAATGAAAATTCTATAAAATCTTGGCGAATCTTTCATTATTGAAAAAATTGCGGTGACAGGCACACATATCAAGAAACCATTATTAAGATTCCCTCAAAAGTCTTCGGAATAGAGACACATGTCAAATCTATTTCAGGACAAAGTTTTAAAAGTTATAAAGTTTCATTGAAAGTCTCTGGAATAGAGACACATGTCACGTAGCATGTACCCTAACCTTAAATACCGACCACATATTGGCGAATATGGTTGTCAATTATGACAAGCTTTAGAAATTGTAGGCAAAAATTTTCAATTTATAGTGTCCAACAATTAATTTGATTGGCGATATTGTGAAAGAAAAGGATAAAAATACATGAACCAATGGACGATGGGCCTCAGCATTCGACCCAATATTTATAAATTTTGGGTGACATGGACAACCTCATATACACATTATATTCGCCAAATCTTGGGCCGCAGACATGAGACATGCGCCAAATAGCAAATATTCGGCACTAAAGTTTTCTCTGGGTAGCATTTTGTTTACAAGATATTGGGTCGCTTCAAAATCTATTTGACC
>MU224748.1:302073-316563 GCA_018584345.1 Thuja plicata
TATATATATATAATAATAATTCTTGTTAGAATATATATATTAAACTAATTTATAAATTTTGATCTTTCAATTATAAAAAAATCATATAAAAAGAAAAAAAATGCTAAAAACTAATTAAATATTATCCTTAATTATAAATTTAATTTTGTAATATTTTAAATAATTATATGCAGAAAGATCTCTTCAAAATATTCTAGTTTCTAAATTGTCTCTCCCTAGAATACAGGTAAAGTGAAGAATCACATTGTCTTAAAAATACGTGTCATCATTTGTGAACTTAGAGATTTCAAATACCTAAGCATGCTAGGTATTCTTATTTCTTCTCCACTTCAAACCAATAGTCAAATTTCTAAACATTAAAGTTGATAATAATGAGTTATTAATTTCTAAGCAGTCTACTATTTATTTTTCTAATGAGCTATTAAATTCTTATCAAATAGCTATTTCATTTAATAATGCTATTGTGCAATTCTCTTGTCAGAAACACTTTAGAGGACGATGCCCATCCACAATAACTAACTTCAATATCTTTGGATTGAATGTACACCTTCTAGGTTTGTAAGTTTGAGGCAACTTTAAGGAGAACTCGTGAGAATAAGTCAGTAGGTTGGTCGGAATCCTCATGAACTAACCCCATAATTCAATTGGCATCACCGTCATCTCCTATTTAGTCTCCACATGTCTCTCTCTTAAATGCCTATCTTGATATCCACGAAACCCATAGGCTTTCTAATTCTATCCATTACTTGGATAAACTAATTAAAATTTGAATTGAAGAATGTAATAATATCCTTTGACGGGAACTAATATTCAACATTAAACCTTTATTACTAATAATAATATTCAGCATTCAACTCTACGAAATCTTAATTATTATTTTATTAAATTAATAAAGGCTACATAGTATTTGCTGTTAAAACTGCAAGAAATGGCAACTGTAAAACAAGAGAATATAGCAGCAAAGAAACAACTACAGAATGCCAACAAAACTGAAACACAGATACTTGTCAGTTGAGCTGGCCAGTCCATTCAAAATCACAAATTTATTGAATCATACGAACACCATAAATAAAACTATTGATATTACCGCTCAATGCAGGTAAAATAATGACATCAATCCTCACTATCACCGATCTACATGGCTCTTCTTCTTCTTCTTTGGACATTACAGTGAGAGATAAATATTTAAACAGATCCGGCGATTCTCGTTATTGATGGTTTTTTTGTCTGTTAATTATAAAGATTTAAACAGGGCAGAATTTTTCGGAGTGCAAGTTTATTATGTCTGTAAACAGATGGAGCGCAACAATTCGCGTACACAGCTGGATTTATTGGAGTACTTTCTCTTCTACAAAGCCGACGGGGTGTATTTGGCCTCTTTGTGACAATCAAACCAAATTTATATTATTCTAATTTTAAATTAGCTGTCCCTGTAAAAATTATTAGTATATCTGACAATATTTATTTGTAATTTTAGCATTTTATATAGATTGTGTTCTAGTCTTTGTTCATTTAAAAAAGATCGAGGGCTTATCGTTTCATAATTTGTAAGGATAGATCAATTTATTAGTAATAATTTGTATAATATAAGTTGTGTGAGCTTTTGGTGTCTTTAATGTTATATAAGACATGTTTTCAATTGATAATACCATTTTAATAGTTAATAGTTAAAACTTATAATTGAATTGAGCAGTATTTATTAATAACCTTAATTTATTATAAAATAAGCTAAGTAGCATATATTACAGTTGTATTCTAACAAGCATGTATGACATATCATTCAGAAATTTGATGGTCACCTCCTGCCAAGAATAATATTGTTATGACTCCACTCTTTAAAGAACATCTAGTAATACAAAAAATGGGTCCATAAATTAATATTATACAATTTATTTATAAACATATATTTATCTTCATATTTGTTTACACAGTTAAACTAGTTTTGAATTTGAAACCTTTTAAATACATAGATTAAAAATAATTTGAAATGTGCCACTTAGAATTCAACTTAGCATTCTAAAGTCAAATATTATCCAATGCACCATTTCTTTTTTATGTAGATGCAACTATTGATAAAAATTGATTACCAAATCATGATAGACACATACAAACATTTCATGATCAATTAAAAAAGATTTATATCTAAATATTAATATGAAGTTACGTTTTTTAAATAGACATTGAACTACAAGTCCTTTTGTCTTTAAATTCATATAACTATATTTTGAAAAAATCTCTCTATAATAATTTTGTTTTTTACTTATATGAAAATCCAATCATTCATAAGTTGAATACATGTTTTCCTCCTTTTCGAGAAAAATAACCTTTGATACTACAATTTTACAAACCATAAAATGTAAATCTCTCCGTTTTTTTATATCATTGAATCTTGACGAAATCTCCCCTTTCAGATGATAGAATCATCCTACGTAAAAACCCGAGTATCTAAATACAGCTAACGCAGTCACCAACGACAAGAATTATAGACGAGAGTTGATGTTCACACCCTGTCTTCAGCGAATTGCACACACAATGCAGAGCTTCATGTAGGCCTACAAATACCACACACAAGCTGCCGATAATTTGCAAATCAAAGCAAGAAGCTAGGTTTCAGCCATGGCGAGATATACAAAGATTTTATTGTCAATCACGGCTGTACTGATAATCGTGGGAGAGATGGAGATTGGCTCCGCACAAAAGTGTGGGTGCGCCAAAAATATGTGCTGCAGTCAATATGGGTACTGTGGAACCACAGATGATTATTGTGGAGTCGGCTGTAAGGAGGGCCCATGTCATACTGCTCCCTCTCCCAGTTCGGCTTTCGCCCCCACTCCCACTGCATCCATTGATTCCATTGATTCCATTATCACCCAGGACTTCTTTAACCAGATCAATTCTGGAATGTCTGCTTCTTGCAAAGGAACCAACTCCTACACCTACGATGGCTTCATAAGCGCAGCCAAATCTCAAATGTTCTCTGGTTTCGGCAACACCGGAAGTGTTGAAGTTCGCAAGAGAGAGCTCGCTGCTTTCTTCGCCAACTTCGCCCACGAAACTGGAATTAGTATGGAAAACAAAAATATGTTTTTCCCCTTTAGTAGTTTATGAATTGACTGCATAATTGTTTGTTTGGGAATTAGGAGATAACTATGTTGTGCTTGCAGATCTGTGTTATGTGGGAAAAGCTGAAAGGCCAGACGGTGCATTCAAGTCTTTACTGGGGTTTTGGATGATGGGGAGCAAGTGTCACGAGGCCATGACATCGACGGGCGAGGGAGCAGGATTTGGTGTGACGATTAGAGCAATCAACGGCGGAGAATGCGATGGCGGACGACCATTGGCGGTGCAGGAGCGCATTCGTCGGTACACGGAAATCTGCAAAATATTGGATGTGGCCCCCGGTCCCAACCTCAATTGTTAGGATTCCAGGTTGCTTCCGATAAATATATAAATAAATAAACAATTAAATGAATAAATGCATATACATATGTGACAAGATTCCTAAGAATTTCATTCATATGTGTGGTTTACAGTTCGTAATATCGAAGTTAATACAGAAAATGAGGCAATATGTACTTAGATATGTCTCTTTCTATCTATGTCCTTATTTCAGTTCTGTATTAGGGTCCAAATTATGTTATTATTGCTATTCTATGTGCTTACCATGTCTTAGTATACAATATGCTTTATATAATTAGTTCATCGTGGAATCACAATACTTAGTTTTTGAAATAAGCAACAGCAAGAGGGTGCTGGCCGAAGGTACAACAAAAAGTTAACTAGACAAGAATTGACAACATATTAATTCATCCTAAAAAGCAGCAAAGTAGCAAATTAACCATTCGCTTCTATCAAAAACCAAAATGATAAAACTATACCAGCATGAGCATAAGGTATCAAAACCCCACCAGCAGTATCAAGTTTAATCATCAAAAAATATAAACCATGCCACACAGGGGTATTAACAAAAATTAAAGTTTTAAACTTAAAACTGAAATTGAAAAAACTAGCCCAATCCTAGGGCTTGAAATCAGGAGTGCCACAGATGCCATCACCACCCCGGTCTAGCAGCAGATTTATTTGCCATCCAATAAGTGTTTGGAAAGCAACAGGTCAGCCCACTCTTCATTCAGAAACTTTAAGAGCTCACGATTTCCTTCAACAAACTCATTGGCAGAGGTTTTCTCATTTAGCAGAGGGTAGTAGAAGAAGCATGCACAACCTTAAGGGAAAATTTGCTGACATTCGCAATCGCTTGTTGGTATTGGCCAGGTCCCCATTAAGTTTGGCCACCATATTTAATCATAATACCTAGTTATTTTACATGGTTCATATGGTTATATTGACATTTCATATACTATTTTTCTATCTCTTTCATTTTTTTTTAATATTATGGATGCACTCAATTAAAAGAGGCATATCTAATCATTGATAATCATTTTTTGATCTTACGAGTATTTGCAATACCTTTTTTTCACAAAGGGAGGATATTTTTTCCCTTCTTTCTACCATCTCTCACATGATCATTAATAGAAAATTCAACTTGCAAGTGTCTTTATCTTTACTTGTATGAGAAGTTTGTACATAACGCATATCTTCATTCATTTTATAAATTCTAATATAGTGGGGTCCTTTATTTATGTCAGCCTTAGTATCCTTTTATGAATGACTACATATTATTACGTACATGTTTTGTGAGTGCATATAATGTACTTTAAAATACAAGTCTATGCTATGATTCACATGCATCTCAAAGTGAAGGAAAAATATAATATTGAAATTTGCATAGCCATGCTAATTACCATTTACTTTAACATCTTGTAGTTTAAAATGAATAGATTTATACATTTAGATATTGAAAAATATAACACTTGTATGGAAAGTTCAATTGGTCCTCTAGCTCTCTATGTCTCTCCATTTACATGAATATCCATACATTTGACCATAAATTACATATATCCAAAAATATGTCTCAACATATGATATGCATCACTGAAATCTCATCTATTATAAAGAAATTTAATGCTGAATATTGTACTGTAAAAAAAAGATATTGGAATATTATGATGTCTTTGCTTGGATTTACAAGCATCTCTAGGGACTAAGGATACAATTCTGCGTTCATCATATTCTAGTAATGCATAGGAAACAACTAGTAAGAGAAAGAACTTGCAAGATGAATTAAAATAATATGTCAAATGTTTGGTAAGAAATAAAGAAAATGTTAGAAGAAATTATATTGAAAGAGGAAACTAATAAGTAGGTTTGACACAGTCATCTAATTGAAGAAAAAATCTCAGGGAAAATAATTGTGTGAACTCCGAAAGGTTAAATGCAATGATTTGCAAGAATATGTTTTCAATCCCATTCATATACATCTATTTTTAAATAAATAACATGACTTGAGATATACTCCTTTATGTATAGATTCTCTAGTTACAACCAAACAAGCATTATTGAAGAAGATAAACTAAATACTATCTTCATAATAAAGGATGATGTATATTCCTATAAGAATATTTATATTTATCTCACACTATATTTCATGGGACCATTTAATTTTTTGGATTCGATGGTCGAATATGCTATTGCCTAGATTTTTCACCTAGTTTGTTGTGCATCCATGATGTGTTTCGAGTTTGTGTGTGACTCATTATATTCATGATATATCTTATGATCTATATTGGAGTGCCATTTAGGAATATGTAGTCATGTCACTAGTAAAATTGGCACCCTTTTTCGACTTGACATTGGTCTAAGTTTCTACCAATATTGGTCGAATGATCCACACATTGCTTCGTCGCTATTTTTGTAGTCATACTTTGGACACATGATGGATAAGGTCAAATGGTCTATGCTAATATTAGTCAAAAGTGGCAATTAAAATTGGACATGAAAGGGTGCGAAACAACAAAATTTCTAAGCAAATCAGGCATTTTTCACAATTTCGCAGCAAACATTTCATGAGGTTGCGAAACAGCACAATTTTGCTATATCGCTAAGGTAGAAATCAAAGGGTGCGTAATAGAAAAATTTTGCCATTTTGCAAAGATAGAATATGAAGGTAGAAAAATAGAAAAATTATGTCATTTCACGGGGGAAGTAAATCAAGTTTGCGAGATAGTGAATTTCTGCTATTTCGCAGGACATGTTAAAGGAGGTTGCGATATAGCAAATTTTTTCTATTTCGCAAGAACACATTTCGAGGCTGGTGAAATGGAAAAAAGTGAAAATATTTAATGCATGTTAAAAATCTTTAAAGATGATATGACATATATTGAAGGCAACTTGCTCAAGATGTCACGATGAGAAATGTCAGAAATAATATGTATTTAATGAGGCAAATTATAAAAGATTGTGAAGCATTTTCAAATACATTTACACCCTCGAGATGAAGAAGCTGGACGAGCAAGAGCGATGAGGAGAATTGTGAACCCACCATTAACACATCAGTAAGTTTAAAATATTTTCTCAAAACTCTATAGCTTACTGCATTGCTAGTTTTATAAAGATAAATATTTCTAAGAGGAAGGAAACTAGCATTAAGAAAGAGGCCTCAGAGAAGGCTAAGATTGTGAAAGAAAGAGCACCACACTCCACCCTCCTTACTGTATTTCTAGGGTCAGTAGACTCAGGGGGTAAAAATGTGTTCATGGATGAGTGGAGTTCCTGCAGAGACCCCACACTCCCAATACATGGTAGGTCGTTATTCTAGTTCTTCTATTCAAATAGAAATGAGAAGGAGCCAAGGTCAAACCCATGGAGACTAGACCTGGCCAAGCTGATAGTTCCCAATGTCTTTGTAGACATTGAGTTATTGAATTTCCTAGCTAAGAATTACAAGCCTGAGATCAGAATGATCTAGAAAATGGATGGATTCCCTCTCTTGAGCATTACAAGAGGATATATAGAGGAATGCTTTGGCTTGGGAAAGCAAGCCCTAAAAAAAATTGATAGGGACCAGTTTTCTATTGATTTTGAGTGACATGTGAAGTCAGTTGGTTTTAGGGAAATCTCCTACTTTACCAAAAGAGGAGTAAATAACAGGATAATGCCAGTGGATAGCAAGGGGCCACACCCAACTAGGAACTTCATGAGTTTCTTCCAAAATACATATTTTTCTTGGCCACAGCTCTATGGTGAGGATGCCAGACCTAAAATCCCATTGGATTTTATGTTTATGTCTATGAGAATTCAGAACCCCAACTACTACATGGAGTTTGATTTTGCAGCTGAAATTGAGAGGACCTTGCATCAACAACTGGTAAACTAGAAGACTACAAAGACTTTCAAATGTTATTCTTTATTGCTGCATTTGATTCTCTTCCAAAATGTTGTTGAGTTCAGAGAATCTTTGAAATTAACCACACAAGATGATAAGGGAAATAGGGTGCCAGTACAGCTATGGTGCAGGTCTTGGGACAAGCACAATAGAGATTGCGGTTTTAACATTTTTTAGGATGTTTTTGTACTGTGGGTTTTCAAAATGATGAGATACCAAAAGGAAAAGGTGCCACTAAACATCAAATGCATGCTCAGATCTAAGGAGTTCATTCCTGACAGAGGATATCCCCACAATTTTGGTGATTGGATATGTTTTGCTAAGTATACTGTCATTAGAATTTATGGGTGTAGACAACAACCCCATGTTTTACCTACTCATGTTTCTGAAAGAGTTGGATTCTTTGAATTTATGTGGCAAATGTTATGGTTGGAGAAGGAAATCATAGCTCCAAGGAAAAAGGGTACTTACATGCCACATAGTGTGAAATTTCCAGGACTTACCATTGGATCTAACATGCTATCAGAAGTTCAACAGTATATTAATACTCATTTCAAACTATATAGTTCCAAGAGCAAAGATTATGACCCCGAAGGACACATCCACTTCATTGTGGCTAAATTCAAACATAAATTAAAGATTAATGAGGATGTGATCATAAATTGTGATGATGTAGAAACTATCATGAAAAAGTTGAAGAAATGGGGTATAATTTTGAAAATGGAAATAAAGAGGATTGCTGCAAGGCAGTCTAGATTTTACGATGATGAAGAACTAGAAGTTTTGAGAATTGAAAAGTGTATATGAATTTTCAGGAATTATATAGAGGTAGCCAACAGTACAAAGAACATCAGAAAGCTCTTAAGGAAGTTGCTAAGGAGGCTTCAAAAGAGGTGCAGCAGGAAACTACTAAGGAGGTGGAAAAGGCATAGCCTTCTCCTAAAAAAAGAAGAAAGTTTATAATGCCAGATGAGTCACCTCCTGATTCACCACCAAATGTATAGCAGGAAGTTTTTGTTTCTCCCCTTGTGGGATATAATGACTCTAATGAGGAAGATAGCCCAATTTAAGTGGAAATTATTCTTAGAACTTTAAGAGGAGATAGTAAGGCATGCCCTTCTTCTCCACCTCCCATTTATCAAGAAGATGTGCATGGCTACCAGGCACAAATGGTAGAGAAAGACACTATTATATACATGAGTGATGAGAGAGAAGCTATTTCTCTTAGGTTTCTACAAGGAAATGAGTTTACTAAAACTCAAGAATTTAAAGATTTCTGGATACAGTACAAAATGAGGGATTTTGAAGAAAGGAAAAAGTCTAGGCTGGAAGGCATTGATGATTCTCAACATGAGGCCATCATTCAAGAAATGATTGAAGATCTACATTTAGATGAGATCACATGCACATTAGAAGAGGCTAGGGACATTTTGAAAAATAGTCAAATGTTGATTGTGCCAGGTCTATCACTGAGAGAATTGTTCTTGTTGGATTAGGTCAGGAAGCAGGATGACCCTACATTTGTTGTATAATTTGATTCTTTGGAAAAGATTGAAGGATCTAGATTTGATCCTAAAACTGAGACTTTGGCAACTTGGGTCAGTTTCAAAAGGGACAACAAGCCCAATCTTATTGATATGACCAAAGGGTCAGATGGAATGGCTATTGTCCATACAGTGGACAATACAAACCCTTTTGCCTCTGCTTCTAAATTGGTTCATAGAGCCATGTTCAATAGGGCTCAAGTCAAGCATCTACAGGATAGGTTGGTGGAATCCTTACAGAGGGAGATGGAGTAGAACAAAGTCATAAATGAGATGTTATTGAAGATGACCTTGATGGAGAGTGAAATTCTCCAATTCAAGACACCGAGGGGAGCTACATCCCTAATAATTCCCAAGGTCACTCTATAGGTGGTTATTAATCCAGAGAGCGGACAGGTAGATAATCCCAAAGATCTGCATGAGCAGTGTGCTTTTAGAAATTTAGAAGACATTCTTTCATTCTGAATAAAGAACATTATAAATAAGTGTGACGAGGTATATACATGTTGCAATAGTCTAGTTCATATGGTTGAAAATTTTAAAAATAATCATCCAGTATTGAAAGAGCTTTAGAGGAAGTGGAGACTATCTCTTTTTGAATTGAAAAGAGTGTATGATATTAACAGAAGGGATCCCGATGCCCCAATTTTGATCAAAGAAATAGTACTAATGCTGGAAAATGTTTCCAATGACATAAGTTATGTCAAACAAGAGCAGGAAAAGATAGAGCATAAGTTATTTGACTTTGTATCTGGCAAGCACTGGACTACCCCTCAGGTTACTGATGAGAATGGAAAAGTAAAAGATATATAGGATTGGAAGAATGAATTTGAAACTCTGGCCAAGAGAATCCTAGCATGATTGGAGAAGGAAAAGGAATTTAAGATTGATGATTTCCATACTATTCTAGACAGAATCATAGTTTTGGAGGCCAAGTTTAACATATTTCAAGCAAAGGTCAAATTGATAACAGGAAATAAATGGAGAGATTTTCTGTTGCACATTGAGGATATTACTAAATTCCAATGAACTTCTCTTGCAGTGGTTTCCAAGTGGATAGATGAATACCTTAAAGCTCCAGAGTCGGTGATTAAAGACACAGATGAGGAAGATGATATTGTTATATTAGAATAAGTTTGTTTTTGCTTAATTGTAATTTATTAGCAATCAGTTGCAATTTAGTTTTAGTTTAGAAGGGACACATCAGTTGGAAGCTTGCATGCATCCCAAATTTTCATATTTAATGGGACACCACAACCAATCTAGGGCAGATTAACATATATACTTTTGAGATTTTGATATCGTAATGGATAGTATACAGGGTAGATGATTGCAACCGATTTGCATCTCAATTATACCAAAAATTTTCAATCAATACAAAAGAAACCTATTTCTCTCTCGAAGATTGAAGAAGTGAGTCCATTAGTTTTTGTTGAAGTTCATCCTTTTCATTTATTAGTTCAGTGAAAATCCTAATCTATTTGATGTCAGAATGTTGACTTTTAATATTAGGTTATGAACAACAAGGGTTATATCTGATTCTGTCATCTTTATAATTCCTTGTCTAATTGGTTTCCTTATAAGGGATTAAATTCAAATAGACTGAACCATTATCAAATATTAATATATCCTTGATTTCATAGAAGGAATAGTTTGAACACACTTGGTAAAAATGAGAATATATGTGACAAATCCCATAAATGAAAAACTAACCAATAATACAAATGCAAAGGTTTTACATTGTCATGATAATGCTTTCAAAGAAGAAAAGAATTTCAATACAAGGATTGAGTGTTCTTGAAGAGTTCATATGTTGTTACAAGTGATTGTTCTTGAAGGGTTTCATACCTTGTTTTCAGACTTTCTAAGGAAATCAATGCATAACATCAAATTTATGCATCAAATTGATTGAATGGGTAATTTTGGGGATGGAAGACATTTTTGTATAACATAGGAGCTCTAATGTTCACTAGAAATCACTCTACAAGCCAGTGAACCCTAAGACCATAGTTATGACATGTAAAATTTCCAATATAAAGATGAAGATGTGGATTTGGTGCATGCCACCCTGAGAGACAAGAGACCCAACAAGACTAATCAATCTCATTCATTTCACATAGGTATTTTCCAAAAGAATGGTCCTTGTATGTCATATTCAGATCATATACAGAAGTTCTTATACACAAAAGCATCTTCACATAAATTTATTCATACACAAAGATCTTCATACAAGATTTTGGTAACTTGGCTCAGTATTCAACTAATATTTCACTACTTTTCACATTGAGCAACAATACTAAACTAAGATTATAATATAATTTATATAATTTGTATTGAAAGAAGAGGAACTTGATATTGTTCTATGTTGTCCAATCGCCTCTTGAGATCTTTTCTGAAACTCTTCTTCTCAATCCAGCTGCTGCCTCCCATTTTATATTGCTACATAAATGTATACAAAAGATTATCTGATTATATCTGGAAATTACAATTATATAATTTCTAAAATTTATTATATTAATTTTATACTTCTGATTTAGACTGCATGATCATCAATGTTTAGGATCATACTAAACGATCCATCATGAATGTTTAGGATCATACTAGACACGAGGGACTGCAATATTAAACATAGAAAAACATACATGAAAGGATATGAAGATCATAACAAATCACAGCAGTAGGAAAGTTTGAGAGTGATAGAGGTTGAAGATTTTTTCCAATGGGAAGAGCTCGATACAAAGTTGCCTGACAATGACAAATTCAAAATGCACTTATGAGAAAAGACCCAAAATGAATGAAATTGATTAAATAATGAAGATATGTTAGTTTGAGCTTCACTTGGTTTTGAGAATAATTTAATATTCTCTACTTAACAAGGCCAACCACGTGAAGGTGGAAGCTCATTTGGCCTCACCCCCCTCCCCCTAACATCAATCAAAATTCCCCATTAACATCTAATTACGCACTTCATTCATTCATTCATTCATCCATTTATGAATGATAGCATTCAATCAATACAATCGAATAACATTCGCTTAAATGATATCACATTAATCATTACTACGCAACACTAATCAATAATTCATTAACATATAACAATATTCATTAACATAACATAAAATTCAATATTAATACGCAACATTCATAGTTAATTGATTAAAGTTAATCAAACAAGTTTTATCAAAGAGCATTTTTAAGAAATCATTTCTTTTTTGAGCTTTTCTTAGATTTCTTAACCCAGAAAATCCTTCCAGGAGAATCAATATCTTCCTACTCTTGTGGTTGTGATCTCAAATTATGGTTCTTCCTCATGTATTGAGGAGAAAGAGGCTTCTGCACTAATATCCCTCCACCATAGAACCCTTAGGATGTGCTCTTTTTTGAACCAAGCCCTTCATAAATTTCAAGTGTCTCTCAACCATCCACATTGACCTAGTTTGTACAGGTTCACACAATTCAATCTCCTCAAGTTGATATATGAGGTAGTGTTCTTGAGCATTGAAAAAAAATGGAGGTAGACACTTTTGCATTTCACACAAATGAGGGCAATTTTTCTATTCCAATATTTTATATCTTTTTTATCAATTTCTTTAGATGATAACCACCTCATATATTTTCCAAGATCGTATATAACTTGTTTAACACTATTGTCAAACTGGTGTGGGAGGGATAGAGGTAGGACGTACTACAATAATTAAAAAATGATCTTTTCAATATATTGTAAAATAATACAATAAAAATTACATGCAATTTTATAAATATATTGTAAATAAAGAACATGACCTACCTTGATGAAGGTATGCCAATCATGTGTTTTCAACCCTAGCCCAAAATCACCTTTCTTTGATACAAGACTGCTTATATTTGTAGCAAATCCTGTTGGATTTTTTTTTTTTATGACTTCTTTTAATGCATCACTTTGCTACTAAATTAAAAACCAAGGAAGGGCACTTGTATTTATGAGGTCTCCATTGCTATTTGATTCAATAAAAATTTTCAATGCATGATTGGATTCATGAATGACAATACAAATTTTGGCAATTTTTTCTTTGTCGCGCCTTCCATCCAATATTTTGCATAGTGTCTCTGTTACATTCTTTCCAATATGCATAGCATCAAACAAATGCGCGATTTGGAGATCCTTGTAGTATGGAAACCTACTAAATTGACTATAAATTTTTATTCCTCTAGGAAGTTGGTCATTGATGCCTTGACGACCTTTACGAGCATCAATTACATCATTAATTAGTAAATAAAAGACTATCAAATATACATTTGAAACAAAAATCATCAGATGGAATGACATTACTTCGGTGATTTAGTCTATTATATTGCAACTTCCATAGACGAAGTGTCATTCTTTGTGGCCTTGACGTTGTCTCTTCTTTCCCATTAAAAGATGTTTTTTGATAATTCGATACTTATGATTATTATGGAGAAAGTGCCTAAACTCATCGAACACCTGCTTTCCTAAACTTCTTGAATGACGAGATTTCATCTTTGGACCACAAACTAGACATGCAAATTTACCCTTTGTCTAGAGACCTAAAAGATCATGTACAATTAGATCATGTACAATTATCACGCACAACTTAAAAATACAATAATAATGTGTAAGCACTATAACATACCAAAAATATGTGACCTTAACAATATATAACATACCGCAAAAATGAGTTAGCCCAGGGCTATCATGTATTGTCCATACAAGAATTGCATTGCATGGAATTGAAATTGTCTTTGTCCTATTGGTCTAGAGATGTCATACATAGTGACCCAATTTCATAACTTCAACAACTCGTCAATAAGGGGCTCAATATACACGTTCATATATTTAACTTGGTACTTACCTAGTTGAATGAACAAAAACATTACATAATTATTAGGACCATTTTGATGCGGTCTTTATAAATTAATTTAGATAACTATTAAATGAAAAAATACCTAGTACAATCATTGAAAATATTATGTGCTCCCTCTTTATAGACATCCAAGGAGGAATGTTATTGTTAATAACAAAAATAGGCCACACTGAGTAAACAGATCTCATATCTCGAAATGGATTCACACCGTCTACTACCAATGAAAGCTTGAGATTACAAGGTTCTTCTTTAAAGTGTGGTCATGTTTTTTCTATGTCTTTAAATGCAGAACCATCTGTAGGAATTCTCATAATTTCATCTTGACTTCTATTGTATGCATGGTAATCCATAAATTGTGCCAAGCTAGTGCACCTGAATAATCGTTGAAGATGTTGAATAATGGGAATGTACTGAAGAAACCTGTGAGGCACCTTTTTTGTTTTTTGATATGACTGATATCTACTAATATGGAAATCAAGGCATTCTGTTGAAAATTCATGTTGTTTATGATATAGAATGTGATCATTGGGACATGCATGTATTGTCTGATACTTCATTCCAATTTGATTCATAATGGTAGATAATTCTAGGTACAAATGAGGCAGAATGTTTGATGGTGGTAAAAAAAACTCACCTATCAACCTACAACAACAAATATGAATTGCTAATATAATTAATAGTAATGGTATGCTAACATTGAAGATGACAAAAATGGCATACCTTAGCATACGTGACATTGCTACATTGGATAAACCATTCATAACCTTCAAGTTCACCAACAACACTATAGCGGAGAGAAGAG
>MU224748.1:319015-338166 GCA_018584345.1 Thuja plicata
TACAAAATCTAATTATATCACAAGGAGGATTTAAGGATTACAAATCTTTAGTTAGTCTAGGAATCCACAAATTGAAAATATTTGGTTAAAAGTGTCATTGCTTGAGGACAAGCAATCGCGGGAAGAGCAGTCTGTCACGCCTCTTCCATGAAACATTCTCACACCATCCTTAGAAAGAAAATAAAAATGGTAATGCTCAAAAAATTCTCATTTGTTAGACTTCACAATTTTATGTGATTTAGATTAAAGGATTAATGTGTAAAATAGAGATGAGAAGACAACAATTTTATCACATTGAAGGACTGCAATCTAAAGTGAGCATTGATGCATAAACTTGTGTATATATAGAAATCCATATACAAGAAAACAAATACAAGGATAAGTTCAGGCACATGTTAAAGATTTATGTATTAAAAGAGCATCGATTTGTTTCTATACTAATACATGTGTTATTAATCGTTAATGGGGAACAATTTAAATAAGAGAGCGCATCATTGGGGGATCAATTAACAAAATGGTAATGATTTTAGAAGGATAGAATGATGATGTGATTAGTTATTGTTATGAAGAGAATTTAAGGTGCAAGCTGTAAAAGGAAAAAATGTCACTTCACATGGATTTCGGTGAAGGCAATGCAAGTCACTTCGCTAGGTCTATAAAACCAGAGCAAAGTAACAGTTTCCACAAATTGAAGTGTGGTTGCATTGGCATATCAAAAATGAGAATGTAAGCTAAATTTAGCCTTGAATCTAAGAAGTAGATGAAGGCCTTTAAAGGCCCAGTCAGTCATGAAATAATTAAAGGGCTGCTGAAGGTTAAATCGAAAAGGATGAAAGGTAGTGTTTTGAAAGTTATCGGAACACAATTCCAGAGTAGGAAAGTAAAGAGAAGGACTAATCTAGATGTCATCTCAATTTTTATGGCTTGGGGTTTGGAAATCTGAGAGAGCACTAATGAAGTGGGCCAAATCACTAATGCTCTATTTGAGAAGGACGTTTTAGGTGACCTGGAGTCAATTCTGGAATGGTCAGTGCCCGACATTGGGCAAGATATCTTAGAGTTTTTTGAGGATGATGATGATGCTCAGTGCTATGGGCTTATTTCCTTTCTGAGATGGAAAGCATGAGTGGAAAAATCTTATATGTATCAATAAGCAGTGGAAGGATGGAATGAAATGAAGGAAGAATTGAGAAATCAAACCCTGATAGTCAATGCGCAAGCAAAAATTTTTTTGGTGAATGTGCTAAAGAAGAAGAGGAATCCTCACAGACATGGTAGAAGGAAGGTTGGTTTACTATAGAGATATTTCCATATAGTTTTTGATGAACCCTTTTTGAAGTAACAGTGGGCAAAGTCAATGAATTATCGTTGAAAGTTTGAACTTGCAGGAGCGCCGAAAGCTCGGAGGAACAAGCACCTACCTACATTTTTTTAGGTGGTAATTCCTCTAGCTGCTGATTTTGCATAGATACTATTATGACCCATGATGCATAGTGTTCAGGCTAGTTACAACAGCCATGGTTAATAGGCTTAAAGAGCCCAGTTTTCTATACTTGTAATGTCAATGATTTTTGGTTTGCCTTTGTAATATTAAAAAGTAGTCAGATGCAGATAGACTGTTGTTCAGATAGGTAGGATGAAAGTTTAATATTGTAAAGGAGCGATGACTCCTATAGTTGAAGTAGTATGAAAGTTTCAAGCTATTATAGCTGCTAAAGGTATAATATAATCTTTCTATTATATCAATACAAAAAACCCTATTACCGACCTAAAAAAACAATGGTTTGATCTTATCACCATTTTAATATGGTATTAGAGCACTTAATCTCTTTGTCCCTATGATAGTGTTGTGCAATGAGGAAATTCTGTGATGCATTTATCAATATACTTTATGAAGATCCATTTTTACGCATACGAATCTACAATTTGAGAAGGAATAAATGTGATTTCTTTTTATATTTGTAATTTTTTGAAGATATCTAGATTCTTGTGATGCACATACCAGTGTGACAGGGGAGGAATTAAATTTTAGAGGAGCACCATTGGAAGAAGATGCTGGCAGGGGTTGCTGATTATGGCTTTACATTTGTTAGTTCAATTATCCAGTTGGATGGATAATGCCAGGGAAGCGACTATAAAAATAACCCTAATCAATCTGCAGAGAATAATAAATCTATCTAAAATACCAGAGAAAGAACTTGAAATACACAATATAGAAAATAATTTCAAGCAAAAAATGACTTACAATAACAGTATCAGATGCACAATCGATCCCTCCTCCCACCCGCAAATGCTTCGATAAATAATGAGTTTCAATTTTCACAACATGACCATCTACTGCAAAATGTATTTTTTTAAACCTTCCTCCCGCCCGTGCCTAAAACACAATGAAGTGAGTTCATTTTTTTTTTGTTTTTTTGTTTATATCCTGATTGGGTCGAAATTTCCACAATAAATTTAACTAGAGTCAAAACATAGACCAAATCGGGACATAAACCAAAAAAAAAAGAACATCACAAGCCAAAATAGTCTGTGGTCAAAAATAAAGGTTGAAAATTGACCTTAAATGTATTAGTGTGTATTTGACATTAGAGACACTTAGGATACTAGGTCATTGGTGGTGAGACTTTAAAAGGTGAGTCTATTCAATCTATTATTTAAATAAATAAATAAATTCATTATCCTTTTCATCAATTATTTAAATAAATATTCCCATTTATTTAAATAATTAATTATCCTTTTCTTTCTAAAATGAAATAAATTCTTATTTATTTAATTAAGCATATTTTCTCTATTTATTAAAAAAACACTTTTGTTTATTTTCTAAATTCTTTAATCCCCTTCTTTTCATTTTAGCTAATCATGTGCAATCACATGGATGAACTCCTAAACCTTCCTCCACATGCCACTTTTCATTCATCTCTTCATTTGACCTTTCCCACTTAGCTTGTCTTGGTACTCTCAAATTTAGCTAAAAATTGGAGTGACCAATTAAAAAATTTCTCTAACGCAAGGTCAGTACCCCTAAATTTTTTTTTGAAGAGGACTAATTAGAGTGCAAGTAAAATGAGACCTGATGATTTGCATGAAATACCACTTTGGGAACATGTGAAACACCTATCATGGAGTAAATATGGTGGGTTACAACTTTCAGATGTCAGATTTGAGGTGTTATGAAGATAGCCATTTGGAGGTGTTTGCCTAAATCTACATTTTGTATATTTCCTGATTTTATTAAATGACCTACTTTGCATGTTTGTATCTTTGGCCAGATTAAGTTTCATGACATTAGGATCATTCCAAGGTGTGATAGGAATGAGAGAGAATCTCCATTTCTATTTTTACATTCCTGTGAGTTCATATGATAGGTTTTCCCAAGCCATTTTGTTTACAATTAATTCTGATTCTCAAGTGTAATTTGCAGAATTACTGAATGCCCGACTTTGAGGTTCCGCAATGTTTACTCGGTTGAATATCATGGAAAATTGAATGCTCCACTAGATTTTAATCATGAAATTTTTCCCCATGAATATTTTAAGACAAGTGCCAATTCATCTAATTAGTTTTCTCATTCAATTCCAAATCAAGTTTATACAATTTTACTAATTTTGAAATCAGAAAGTTGGTAAGAGGCTTAATTTGAGGATTAATATTGACTTGTTAGTTGACCATCGGAACAAGATAGTTGAATCCTTTTATTCTTTATATGAAATTGAATTAGGTTCCAGGTTTTTAGATTAGAATCCATTCATCTGATTGGTTTATGCAGTCAGATCCAAATGAGATTTATTTAGATTTCAATCTGCACAACAATGATTCTCTCGGAGGGATCAACTTTGAGGGTTAACACTTTGGTGCCAGCTGAACATTATAGTAAGTAAGTTGATTACCTATAATCTTTGTGTCCAATTCTATTACCAGGATCAAGGATTGAGCCTCAAGACATAATTTGATATCTTTTCAAGGGAAAATCCAAAGGCAATTTATGAAGATCGTCAATGTTGACAGAAATAAAATTGCAGAACAATCACTTTCAAAGGATGATATCTTTGTATCACATGGTTGTTTTGAGATACCGGTTGTGGATTTTTAATCCTTGTGTGTAATTCTACTCCTAGGATAAATGGAACAATCTCAACACATTGTTTAGTATTCCTTCGAGGTTGATTTCAAACTCAATTTCCATTATGTTCACAAGTGCCTTTGCAGGGTATAATAAACTGTCACCTTTAGAGATTAAATTGTCTCACTTCAAGAGGTATCGAGGATTTTTTTTTAATAGAGTAATGATAAAAATGACATTCTCCTAATCCTCCAAGTCTGCGCGCTCCATGAATTCATTTGATTATATATTGAATCCAATGCTAAGGGCCAACTTGTCTTTTGGGACAAAGCACAGGGATATGAAACCAAACAACTTGTTGACATCATCGCATTTTATAGGATTACCATATGGAGAGCCATTGTACTTGAGTGTAGATGTCAATGGTAGAGGAGGAAATAGGTTGAGAGAAAAGGTTCTTAACGAGTTGCAAGTTTATAAGGCTGTAGAGGGGAGACTCTTTTCTTCATCTCAAGCAATTGATAAGAGAGTAAAACAACCAGGAAAATGCTTAGAACCTGCATTTGAAGTTCCATATGTTGAAGATGTGAGTATGATCTAGCCTTTTCCAAAAGAGATGTAGCACTCATTGACAAATGACAATTCAGAGGCCAAAAGTTTCCCTATTTTAAAAGAAGACCCACCAATTGTACCCAATAGAATGGTGGAATTTGATGCTTTGGCGAGATCTGTGGTTGGTGTGGGGTTAGAAACTGTAGAGTTGGTTGACAATAAAAGTGAAGAGAAACATGGAAAGGAAGATATAGAGTGCCTTTTAATCATACTAAAATATTAAATGGTGATCTTCCTTCCCAAAAGGATAGAGATAGGTTTGTTTCATCAAACAATAATTTTACTTTGGAAACAAATAATGTAAAACCGTATACCACTCTGGCTTCTAATCATGTGAAATCTGAAATGAGTCTCCATGGAAAGAGAGAAGATGAATTTGAAATTTTTTATAAATATGGGATACTAATGAGAAGAAGGCTACGCATTGGTTTTGAAAGTTGCACATAGGGGTTAAAAGGCTTTGAAACATTTTGCAAATGTATTTGGTGGCCTGTGCATGACCTTGGAGGAGGGGACTGCATGAGCTAAATGGAACAAAAACTTGTTTAAAAAATGCAAAAGCATAGAGAAAGGTTGCACAAGCATGAGAGTCCATTCCTGCACCAAATACCATGAAGACCAGCTCAAGTAAAGAGGGGTATGTTAAAGTTTTAAAACAATTGAAAGCTTGTGTAGTTTAATAGAGTACAAGGAGGTGTTGTGTAGGTTATAATGGGAGGGCCTATGCAACAAATTTTTACAGAAAACTTTAAAATAAATGCAAAGTGTGGATTTAGAGATGTAAATGCCAGAATGTGCCTACGCAAGAGTTTAAAGAAGGATCCTACCACATGGAGTGTGCTATGGAAGCCTGTACGTTGGATGTAATAAGAAGTCAGTGTAGATTCTAAAGAAGAAGACTACATAGAAGGAGATGTTTTGAAACTTTAGTCCCCCATTGGTGGCGAGAGATTCAAAGTATGATATTTATATATCAAAGCGCTCACTACATAAAATAAAGTGAAGGCAATCAAGCCTTTGAAAGCACGTGCTAGTGAAGATGATGAATGGTGTGGGCTTGGTTAAAGATAACAAAAAATTTGATGCGCGGAGAGATCAACTTTTAAAAACTCAAAGAATTTAGTCTGATTTGCACCAGATGAAGGATATTGAAGAGGTTTATAAAAAAGAATTCTCACATGGTAAAATGAAGAGAAGAGTAGGAGGCTCTAGGCAATGCATGCAAGTTTTCCCTCGAAGTGTGTGCTAGATGGCGACCTTGGTGGAAAATGAACAGGTTTTGGTGGATTCTGTCGAGATGATGTCACAAAGGAGAACAATGGATCATGCATGGATTCTTAGGCACAAAGATCAATGGTGCATGATGAACCTAGACAAGACCGATGGCTGGCATGATTCATGGATCAAGAATATTCAAGGAGGTTACCATTAAGGCATTGCACCTGCTCGACACATGGTAGGGCTGACAACTAGACCGACAACAGGGCAGTCTAGGTGGCAGTGATGTGGTGGGCGCATGGCATAGGAAGGGCATCTAGGATAGTGCAGATCCTTAGGATGATGAAATCAATGGCTCACGTGATGGTTCAAAGGAAAGATGCAAGGAGGTTAATCTTCAAACCATCACACTCTAATTAGAAGGTGACACATGGCACCTAGACAGATGGTGGGCCCAAGCAAAGCTAGATGAGGCTGGAGCTAAAGTGGATTTCTAGATGAATCATCTCGTAACACTTGGCACATTCTAGTGTAATCTAGGCATAAAGTGCAGAAGTAAAGGGATTAAAGTAAATGCATAAATATAGTTTAATGCAGAATTAAAAGGCCTATAGTATCAAGTTAGAATCAAAAATTGCACAGAGGCAAAATTGCATAGAGGTAAAGTATATGGTGGAAATAAATAATTAAGGTACATGATTAAAATCAAAATTGTACAAAAAAAATAAATATTAGTAAAGATTTAAAGAGTAGAAACATGCAGAATATTAACATGAAAATGAATAGTTTAAGTGCAAAATTTAAAGACTAAAGTGCAGAATGTAAAGATTAAATTGTCACTTCAAAATTGCACAAGGACATGTCATTATTGTGAAAATATAATATCATATTTCAAAGGGATACATGAATATCCAAATTGAAAAGGATTTTCTCTTGAGGGATATTTTGAAAAGCATATCAGATTGTGAGTCTGGTAGAGGGATGAGACAAAGGTTGTTGCAAAGTTTTGGGGGGAAGAAACAATTGACACATCATGATATATTTTCTAGTTTCTTGTCCTCCTATATATTATAATATTTTCCATTTGTACAAAGTCCAATTTCTTGGTCTCCATAGAGATTTTTAGATTGGTGGCTCTAGGAGGTTCCAGTCTTGTTTGGTTCCATTAGGAATGTAGTTTATTGATTACACGAGATTATTTCAGATAGAATAGAATTTCATTGGTCTTTTACAACTTATTGAAGTGGTATATGTCTGATTGAAAATTTGTGTACAGGGATGTGATTCTTCACACTTAACATGAGAATTCCAGATTCCAATCTCTCCTTAGTGGCAGTCTTGTGAAGTCTAAATTTTCTGATTCTCTGCATAGAGTTTATCTATGTATATGTTATCATTCTTCAGTTCTTATCTAGGATCAGATTAAATGATGTTATAGATGTGAAATATTTTTATTTGGTTGTCTATAGAAGGATTTTTATACGCAGTATTGATCTAGATTTATTGTGTTTATGGCTTGGAATTTCTGACAAAAGTTTATTGTTGTATTTTTTACTTTTCTTAAAGGATATTTCCCATTGGATAAAGCACTAGACAGTGATTATCATCTTCTGTACAAATGTGTTTTCGGTTAAGTCTTGGCTATATTATTTATTTTAAATATAAAATTTGACATAACTGATGTTTTATGTGGTTTGTAGTGTTTTACCAGTTTCATTCTCCACTTAAAGGTCGACATTCAATGGGTGATTATCTAGTTACCTAGTATCTCCCGTCGTGTTGAGCCTTTGGAAGATTTCTTCCTGATTGATGCCTTACAAAATATTTTAGGGTGTTGAAGGGTGTCCCCCCTTGGTTTTTCAGAACCTAAAGCATGGAAGGATGGATCCGCATCCTTGTTAGTTGGTCCTTTTCAGTCTTGGTTAAATATTTGGAGTTGGACACTCTTTAGAATCTATCAGGAAATTAAAATATTGTTATCCTTGTAGTTGTAGCATAAAAAATAACCAACGACGTGTATCTAGGTTCATTGCACCTTGAAAAATCATCAACTCTCTTCCACCTTGTAATCCTAGCCATCCATCCATTTTGCCTCTTAATCTCCTTCAACTTTCTTCCACCTCTTAATCTCCTTCATCCAAGCCTTCCTAACTCTTAAAAATTCTATAAAATAGGAGCCTTCTCCTCATTTCTCATAGGGGCCATCTCTCATACATTGTTATGTTGTAGGAATGTCAACAACCACATACCTCTCCAAAAATAATCATTCACTCTTTAGTATATTTGTGGTTTGCATTTGCATATTCTTTTGTTGAGTAGATTTAGTTTTTTTCTCATCTCTATTCTATTCATTTGTATGCAATCTTTCCATATATCTTGATGTGTATGTAGAAATATAGGGAATAGTATAGTTTCTTATGCTTATTCCTTTATAGAATTTTAAATACTACACATGTATTACAAATTCTTTTTTGATTTACAAAAGATAATTCAAAAAGGTCAAGAGTTGCTGGAAGACAAAAATGAATTGTATCAATACACACTGCAATGGCCTATGGCCATAGTAAAGATAAAATGGGTAATAGATTCAATTTAATCAAAGATCAAATCTTCTTATGAATCATACATGCTTACTAGTGATCTTGATGAGTCTATTCAATCTCAGTTGGATATTCAATCTAGGTCATTAGATTTTTTACAACATGCGATCATTGAACATCTAAACAAAGAGCCTCACAAATTCATTATGAAGGTGTTTCATGAGGTATGACCTCTAGTAGTCTTGATGTTATTTTTCCTTTGTAAGATTTTGATAGTGCTAGTGAATGGATAGAAAAGAATACATTTATAAGATTTTATTTTGGGAGGGCTCCACCAAAAATTATTTTGCATGATTGGGTTTCCAAAGCATAGGCCCCTCATGGGTTATGACTTGATGATTCTAAAATCTCAGTAAGGGTTTCTTTATGTTTAACTTTTCCAACCCCTTCCATGTTGAGGGTTTTAAGGAATGGGTCTTGGTTTGTTTGTTCATCCTTATTGGTTTTCTAGTCATGGCCATGAAAATTTATTGTCTCTATTAAGAAAAATCCTAAAGTCCTTATTTGGATAGAGTTTTGGGGTCTACCTTTACCATTTTGGTCATTCCTAAAAACTATTGCTCAAACTCTTGGTAGGGTTTACATGGAACTTGACTATTTTTTCATGATTGTCCCCAAAAAATAGTTTGTGTGGCAGTAAATTTATCTTATGACCTAAAAGAGGGCATTGATATGTAGGTTGGTGGTTAATTTTTCTCTCAGCAAGTGCTCTATTTGAATTTTCCCAAAACCTATTATTTGTTCCAATCCTCTGAGTACAAGATTAAGGATTTCCCTCTTGAAGATCCTAGGATGAAGTCCCCATAGAAAGAGATAGCCCTAATCAGTCCTTTGAGTGTGATAAAATAGATGAAAGATGGACTATGGTGGTTTGAAAAGGAAAACAAACCATAGATTTTATCTTGATGAAATCTAGTGCAGTTGCTTCGTAGCCACAAGTACATGAACCAACTTATCCTAAGATACAACCAAAGAAAAAATCCTCCTATTGTCAGTTTTCAAACCCCAAGGCTCAAGGGAAAATTTTGACTGAGAGGGGTTCCTATTATGTGAGGGTTTGCACTCCCCAAGACACTTCAGTGATTTCTACTTGACCCTCTTCTTCGTGTCATTCTCATAGCCCTCTTGGATATGATGAATTTGGTGACGGGGGTACAAAAAATGTAGGGTGATTGTAGTGAAATCTTACCCTAGTTTTTTTTATCTTCAAATTTATTTTTTAAATAGCTTCTCATTTCTTGGGGATGAGGATTGCATGCAAGCATTTGACTCATAAACTATATCTCAAAATATTTACAAGGTCTAACTAACCTCACCAAGAAGTATTCCATAAGGCCCCATTTGTTTGGTGGAATTGGACCAGAATTAGGTGTGTCATTTCCACTTTTTACTCAAATTCACCGTTTGGTTGCCAAAAATTAAATTCTGGTTTTGGCGATGAAACCCGATTTTGACCCAAAAATGGGCGGCACCATCTTCCCACCAAATAGGTGGAATTCGAAATTAAAATCAGGTTTTTGATTAATTTAACTCCATTTTATCTTTCTGTCGGGTCCGCCATCTTCCCATATTGTTTTTTTAAACCCCATTTTATCTTTCAGTTGGGTCTGCCATCTTCCCATTTTGATTTGGGGGTTTGCAAATGTGAGAAATGAAGATTTGAGGGTTTGTGAATGTTTTGTGTTGTAGATTAGAGGGTTTGTGAATGTGAAGATCCAAGGGTTTGTGAATGTGATCTACTCCTTCAGTTGTGCCTCCATTTCACTTTCTTGCCACCATTCTTTCTGTAGTGGCACGCTAGCGAAGAGGTAAGTCAAGGCCACACTGCCATAACCACAGATTTCACATTCTTTTCCTCTAGTCTTTGATGCTCAATATCGTGGATTTTCTAATATTTCTAGCACTGTTATTCAAAGGCAAGAGATGTTTGTTCTTAAGCCTGATACCTCTATTTTTTGTAGCTCTATTTCCCATTACACGTGCTCTTTTTATTTGGAGAATGATTATAGGTGAGTTGTAACTGTATATTTACTACTCTCTTCTTCAAATCATGTCACTTTCTGTTATAAAAGACCCTTGTACCCTTTGAAAAAGAAAATAGAGACTGTGGTGTTTTGAAGATGATTCCAAGTTGAAAATAATACAAAATGTGCTTCATTCTTCATATTGTTCATGGCTCTCTCATATTTGTTTTTTTTTTAATGAGACCATTTGAATGAGGGGTTTCAAGATTCTGGTATGAATTCTTTGCTCTTCATATATTTGTACCATTAGGGCACAACCCTTCACATTTTACATTAACAACAGAAAAAATCTCAGATATCATTTCCTCTCTGCATTTCCCTGTTGGCTGCCTCCACAAAGCCTTCTTTTCAATCTTTAAAATTTTCTATGCAAGCTATGGTTGTATTAATTGTGTATATTCCACAAAGATTTTATGAGATCTCCGGTGGTAGACTGCCTTTGTCTCTTGTAAAAGGATTCAAACTAGTCTACTCTTGTGAAATTTGTGGTGATTCATTGTATTTTATATCTCTATGACCATCCCCACTGCCGCGGTATGTATACCCTAAAAAAATGTTTTGTGAATATTATGAGTGTTAAACTATACTAATCACTTTGAAATTGAAACAAGGGTTTCAAATTTCCCCTTCATATATGATATTTGAAAAGATCTTGATTATTCTTTATTTTGAAGTTTATACCAAGCATATGGATATACTATTATTTTTTATTTACTATTACCTCATCATTTAATTGTGGTAAGAATTATTTGAAACCCTTCAGTTCATTGTCAAAAACATGTTGCTAATAATCAAATCATGTTTGTCTTTTACTCATTAAAGTTGGGTTTCTAAATAGAAGCATACTGTTCCAAAACATAAATGAAAACTTTTTAATTTTGTACTGAGGATAGAATTTTGATTTTGAATATGATTTTGAACCATTATCATCATGAGTCATTACTTTCCTTGATCAAGAATCATCGTGCCTTTTATTTTTCTCCTTGGTTTTATTCATAATAATAGTGATGTATCCACATTATAAGCATCCCATATCCCATTTCATATAACCTTGCATTAAAAATGCAACCATATTGTTCCTGTGTCCTACTATAGCCACTCACAAAATTAACAAATGATTTATTCTTGATAACACTATAACTGTGACAATTTCCTTAAAATCTGCAATACTACAACAACACATCTGTGATATGTTCTTTCCATGATTCATGACATGGAATCATGACATGATGATTGCCTACTGATCCTATTTATATTATGATAGAAATACTTTATTAATGTATCTTCTAGCCAAAAATCTATGTATTCCTATTCTTTTCATCTATAATGAGAGTGATGATCTTGATGCACTCCTACAACACGAGTTCTTGCTACATAATTCATTGAAATCTCTATGCCTTGTTGCTTTCTTTTGTTGTTAAAAAGTCATTGTTTCTTAACAATGTTGAGGCTTCACATTCTTTTGGAAACATGTGTTGTTTGATAATGGTGCTTTGATTTAAAAAAACAAAACAACTTTCTCCAAAATAACAGAAAATATACATGACTTTTGTGTATTCTTATTTTCATCATTGTACATTCTGCTTCCATAAGAATTTGACCTCAATAACAAGGAAATATTTGCAAGCTATTTGTTTTATTGAATCATATTTTTCTTGCTTGGAAATTGAGTAATCTGAATCATTACATAATACATACTGCAGTATTAGCAAAGAAACAAGAGTTTCGATAGATTTCTAATATTTCATTCACCATAAATTGTTTGTTTTGCCTTAGAAGCTTGTGATGTAAATTCTATTTTACTTTTTTCCTCAAAGTGCTTATCAATTGAAAATGTTATCAATTGAAGATGTAGACAGTAGAACTCGGAGAAGGTCCATATTGACTAGTTTCTATATATCTAACCCCTACATATCTGTGAAAGTTAAAAAACTTAGAAAGGAAAAAACATAGAAAGCCAAGGTTGTAGTATCTTTCCCCTACGTATGCTTGCACATTTTACAATAGAAACACCTCACATTCTATTTCTGCATAATCTTGAAAATAAATGATATGTCCTTGCGTATTCATTAGCATTAAATTGAAACTATTTGAGGCCTCTACAAAATCAGGCCCGTTCACATATATTTCCATCGCACTGTAAGAGGAGACATCACTCAATGACATTCTGTGAAAAAAAATTGTGCATCATCTGTGATTCCACACTATGCATGCATGGCCACAAGACTATTTCCAATGATATTAACTGACAAATATTTGAATGATGGGTTGCCACACACTATTTCTATGGTTTTCATTACATGATTTAGACACTTCTCAGGTCTGCATGGATGTCCATTCCAAAGGTGCTGGAAGACGTTGTGAATTGTCTTAATACTAGGCAATTACATTTTCTTGGAACTTTTCAAACCCATGCTGTGAATCTTTAATATGTTGTGGTTTTCATTATTGGGGTATTTTCTTAGACATCTCTTTGAAATATTCTATCAAACAATTTAGGTGTGTGCTATATGATTCCATGCTCGACATACACACCAATAGAGCATTTCATGATATATCATGTCTCTGCGGCATTATATCAAATAGTTATCATGCGTTGACTACAACTCCACAGTTTACAATAGAAACTCCTCACAGTTTACAATTTAGCATAAGAAACAAACTGTGCAAGCATCATTTTCCCCACTGTGTGGGAAAGCTGAAACTCCTCATAGTTTATAGTTTAGAATAAGAAATAAACTAACCAAGCATCATTTGTTCCACTGTGTGGGAAAGCTGAAACTTCTCAAGCTATTCTCGACTTGAGTGAAACTAAGATCTCATCATTGCCCCCACTATGTGGGAAAGCTGAAACTTCTCAAGATGTTAAATTTATCATGTACAAAAATTGTAGAGATACCAATCTATGTGAGAAGTCTCAAGTGTCTTCTCTTTCTTGATCTGTTTCAGTACCAACATCTCTGAAGGCTGCCTCAATGGATAAGTGAATTGAAATGTCTGCAACATTTGAATGTAAAGTATTTCCATGATGAAGTAAGGAATCATATGCCGAAGGAAATATCAGAGTTGTTGTATTTGCGGGTACTTGAGTCAGAGGACTTGAGGCTCTCTAGAACAAACAAAAGGATAGAAAAGGCAAAGTTAAAAAACACTTTAAAGCACTGCTAGGCTATGTCCAATTCTAGTATTACTTTTATCACCCTTATAAAGTGTTTTTTAACTTCTCCAATTCTAGGCTATGTCCAATTCTAGTATTACTGATAAACACATCTTTATTAAATGATTAACATTGAATTTGACAAAAATAAGAGTGGATGCTACTTGGAATTGTGTTTTTTTTTATTATATATGGCAATATGTTTTGTAGCATCTGGACAGAATGATTGCAAATATATTATAAATAAACAAGGCATGAGGAGTGCATTTGGCTCTAGAAGAAACAAAAGGATAGAAAAGGCGAAGTTTAAAAACACTTTAAAGCACTGCTAGGCTATGTCCATTTCTAGTATTACTGTTATCACCCATACTTTAAAGTGTTTTTTAACTTCGCCAATTCTAGGCTATGTCCAATTCTAGTATTACTATTAAACACATCTTCAAAGCAATCACATTCACAAACCCTCATAGGATCTTCAACACAAAAGAAAGGTTCTCACATTCGCAAACCCTCAAATCAAAATGGGAAGATGGCGGACCCGACAGAAAGATAAAATAGGGTTAAAAAATATATACTTGTATATATGTACATATATACATAAGGTGCAATAGGCACCTCAAGAAGGAAATCTATAAGCATATATATATAAAGTATTAAATATAAGTATGCTAGCAGCAATCATGGCACCACACGTAAGACATTGAATAAAATCCTTATAAGAAGGCTCTATGCCTACTCCATCCTTCTATAGTTCTATTTCTTTTGTGCTATGATCTTATCGTTCAATCTTAATTTTTATTTTTCCCAACTACATAGCCATGAGTATTAGATTCTAATATTTTTTTATGTCCATATACTACATAGCATAGCTAGTGTTTAGTATTAAGCCCAACATTATACATATTTAGTACATGTCTGCTGCATAAGTAGAAAAACATATGGTAAGGCCAACAGGAAGTCTTACAAAACTGTCTCCTTGGTTTTGTACATATTTATAAATTCATATGAATGTGAAACTGTTATTGTCCATAGATGTAGGCCTATTATTTTGTAATGGATGATGACAGCTTCACATTCAGGGCTACAACACCCAGTGATAAAGCACTTAGATTTGGATGACAGCTTCACATTCTGGGCTACAAGACATTCATCACATAGGATAAATAGGTCCACCATGTTAATAGTCAAATTTTAGTCATATTCAAATGTCATTATGTATATTAAAGTTAAAAAATACTAATGTAAAGTGTCAATAATCAACCATCATTGATGACAATTCATACAAGTCAATAATGCATTATTCAATTGCCAAAATTTACAATACACTTGTAGAGTAAAAGCGTTTACATAAGTATCACCAACAAAAGATCTAAAGTAATTTTGACAACATAATAATATCTACAAAACTCTATATCCAAACCTCTATCTTAAGCACCCAATAATAGGACAATAAATACATGTTCAACCATGAAATGATAATTATAAAGTCATGACCTACCACCAAAAATGTAGTACATGATGATTTTAATTTGAAGAGATTGGCTAGTCTAACCAAACCTATTAGTTCATCCATTTTTTCTTGTGTATTTTGTCAAACATTTTCAAATAGTTTGTTTCTTATCTTGATACATTGCTTATATGATGAATCACATGTTGAACATTGATTCTAAAATGTCTTAAAATCACTTTTATTTGTAGAATACTTTCAATTTCTAGAACATCAACAACATGCTACCAATATCTCCTCGCTCAAATCATTGTGTTTGTCCACATATTAGGCCATTGATGGATCCTATTAAGAATATTGATGTTCTAGGATGGGTAGCTATGCAGACCACATATTCTCATCTTCTCATAGCTCTTATTGCTTATGTTTTTGTAGCTATAGTAGTGGTGGCTTGAGAAGGCAGTGCACAAATGGGTAAACGAAAAACAAAAGGAAATTCTTTTTATAGAATGGGTATTCATTCCAACAATGTGGATTGTCATGATCAGATTTGCATGAGTAGGGGAGACTTCTTTCATCTAGCTACTATCCTAAGGCTGAAAGGAACCTTGACTGATACAATACACTTGACATTAGAAGAACAACTTGTGATGTTCCTCCCCACCATTGGCCACAATCTGAGGAACCGCAAGATTGCCCACAACTTTGGGCACTCAGGAGAGACAATCAGACGATACTTCCACAAGGTGTTGAGGGCTATCTTAGGACTCCACAAAGATTTATTTCTACCACCTAGTCCAAACACTCCTCCTAAAATTAGTGGGAACAAACATTTTGATCTATTCTTCACGGTAATTCTTGTGTTGTTACAAATTTCTTGTATGGATTTTTATCCTTATCATATTATTGGTTGACTGTAGAATTGATGATTGTATCATATTGTATAGGATTGTGTTGGAGCTATCGATGGAACCCATATACCAGTCATCGTCGATGTTGACATGCAGGGTAAATATCATGATAGAAAAGGCAACCTATTGCTAAATGTTATGGGTGTGTGTTCCTTCGATCATATGTTTCAGTATTGCCTTGCTGGTTGGTAAGGGTCTGTTGTAGATAGTCATGTTCTAGCTTCAACTCTGTCAAGAGAAAATCCTCTTGTTGTTCCCCTCGATAAGCCAAATAATAGTTTAATATACTCAAGGGTACAATAAATGTTTCATGTTTTAATAATATACTTTATTTATGTAGGAAAATATTTTCTAGTGGATGCTGGATATCCCAATGCACCTGGATTTCTTGCTCCTTATCGGTGTACACACTACCACCTAAAGGAGTTTTCAAGAGAGAATCCAATAAAATCTCAAAAAGAGTTGTTCAACCATCGACACTCCTCTCTTAGAAACTCAGTAGAGCGTACATTTGGTATTCTCAAGCAGTGTTTTCCAATCCTGAGGCATGCCACCTCTTATCCTATCATGACACAAGCCCATATTGTATTAGCATGTTGCATACTACACAACTACATTATGTTAGAGGATGACATTCCATTAGAAATTTTCACCGAACAGGAAGATGATCGCGATGGGATAGGTGTACCAATGCTAGAGACATATGGGTTGTCTCAGCGTCATAGAGACCAGTGGGCACAGTTCCAAGATGATATAGCAAGTAGAATGTGGGAAGAGTATAGATCCCAAGAATAGTTTTTCTTTTATGAGTCAAGACTGCATGATGGTTTCCTTTTTCTTATGTTTTTCTCTGCAAGTATTGGACTTGTATGGGTCAATGTGTTTTATTTGAGTAAACTGATGTATGAAGATACTTTGATATACATGATGGTTTCCTTTTTCTTCTATTTCTATCTGGAAGTATTGGACTTTTATGCTCAATGTGTTTTATTTGAGTAAACTGATGTATGAAGATACTTTGATATACATGATGGTTTCCTTTTTCTTTTGTTTCTATCTGGAAGTATTGGTTTTTTATGGGTCAATGTTTGTACCATTAAAAACAATTTGTATACACAACATGGCATATATAGAATTAATGATGAGCATGGATGAAATTGGTAGCACGAGCCAAATATCTCCTTCCTTAAAGAAGATAATGTGGACAAAGGAAATGGAATGCAAGTTTCTAGACTTGCTCCTCGAGCAAGCACAACTAGGAAAAAAATGTGACGAAGGCTTCAAAAAATAAGAGTGTTCCCCCATTGAGAGGCAGTTCAACGCTGATATGAACCTCAATATATCAAAGGATGACTTCAAAAATAAGCTGAAAACCTGGAAGCTTGCATGTAGAGTGATGAAAGAGCTAAGAAATACAAGTGGTTTTGCTTGGAACGAGGTAACTCAGTGCATGGATGCTGAGGATAGTGTGTGGGATGAGCTTTTGAAGGTAGGGTGATCTCTCTACTATTTTGATGGAAATAATATTGCCTTCTTTTAATGTTAATAATGAAAGACAAAGAACCTAATCCATTTATTTATGCCAACATGTAGAGAAGAGATTTCAAAAATGCCAAAGTGTATAAGAGGCAGCCCTTCCAATACTTCAATGAATTGGGTGCAATTGTGGGTAATGACATTGCTGAAGGTAATGTAGCTATGACGACCCTTGAGACTGAAAAAGGGAACCCTATGGAAGAGCCATTCAATGTGCATGATGAAGAGGATATTGGTTTCAGTATACATCTTGATAGTGCTGCTGATTTGGACGAAGACCCTTATCCTTCCAATCAGTCCAATACAACTGCCAGTGCTAGAGGAACTCCTACATCATCAGTCACAAGGGTGGGAAAGAGGAGGAAGGCAAGTATGGCCGCTTCCTTGGATGCCATGTGTGAAAGGATGAAGAAAATAAAAGAGGGCATGAGCAATGTTCACCTTCACAAAATTGATATGTCTGATCATGACAATGCTTTGACGGGTGCATATACTGCTCTCAAATCCATCCCTAAATTGAGTCAAGGCGTATTCCTGAGGGTATATGGCACCTTTGTGGGTGAATGTGAAAGATCCAAAGGGTTCTTGTTGATGACTGAGGATGAGAGAGTGGACTAGATTGCTGCCACATATGGTGGATTATAGTTATTTTATACATACTTTATCAAACTTTATCATGAGTTGAAACATTATCATACTTGTTCACATACATTGATACAATTGTGTTTTCATTGATGATTGTTTATGATTGATGATTGTTTATCAAACATAGTTTTTTTTTATCAAATATATTCTAAAATATTGAAATGTAAATTGGTTTCCTAAAGACCCTATCACTGCCTATAAGGGTACAACCATCCAACCTTGTCTATATTTTTATGATGTTGATTCATCTATAAGAAATGATACTTTGTGATTGATTTTCTAAAGATTATAAGCTTCGATAAAATACACTAGAATATCTATTGTTGAGGACTATTGCTCGTTGTTGTGACTGAATTGGACTATTGCTCATTGTGACTGCATTGCATTCTCAAGATGTTGTTATGTTTATCCACTGATTAGACTGTATGCTAGTGGCTATGAACATCAATCACAAAGTATCATTTCTTTTCTAGCTTGCCATTGTTTTCTTAGAAAAAAATGGCAAGCTAGAAAAGAAAGTATTTTGAGTATTTTGAATTTGGGGATATGACAACTTAATTCTGTACTTTTCCCTTCAAGTGCATTCTTTGGAATAGTTGACATACTGTTGTGTGATTTTAAATGTGTGTATGCACTATAGTGTTAGACATTAAGATGGAATTGCCTGACTGGTTCAGGGTTTTTTTTGTGAACTAGCCAGTTGTGGAAATTAGGGGGTTTCCATCCTTCAATCTCCAATGATATACATGCAGGGTGTCCAATCCATTTGAGTTGAATTAATGGACAAACAAGCATGCCCTCCCTTGACCATTATTTTCATTAAATGTGCTTTTATAGACATATTGTTGCATATTGAAAAGAAAAGAAAATTATTCAACCTAATTCTAATTTAAATTTAAATTAACTAACTTTAAATAAGATAAACCTAGACTACTCCT
>MU224748.1:340563-350726 GCA_018584345.1 Thuja plicata
ACACTTGTATGTCTCAATTCCAACCCATCCTTACAATATCATTGTGCATTCCTAATTTTATTTGGTATATAGTCTCGATGTCATATAACTTTACAATCATCATGTCTATTACCATATCAAATAAAAAAAAATGATGTATTTGTCATTTGTGAAAGATTGAATATGATATAATTCCATATAAATATAAAATATAATCTAATAATTAGTAAACAGAAGATCAACATATATTTTTATGAGCATACACATGAAAAAATTGCAAGCAAGTGAGCTATCCTTTCAAAGTTTTATCCATGAATATAGAAGCACATGTATGATCAGAAGTGTAATTAAAAAATACAAAATAAAAAAAATTAAAAAAATGGACAAAATAAATCGCAACATAAATTAAACATTATTAAATAAAAATAAAAAAATTATTAAGTCTTTGTCGAATTCCAATTCCAATTCGAAATGTAGAACCAAACATAGAACATGGAGTGTCTAATTCCAATTCCAATTCGAAATCATTGAACCAAACGTGGAAGTTGGAATTTGTCAGTTCCAATTCCAATTTTGAAATTGGCAACCAAACGCAGAAGATGGATTGACTAATATATCTTCCCAGTCAACCAAACGGTCCAAATTATAAGCCAAAGATGCAAAACTGGAATTTCCAAACCCGATTTTGTGATAATAAGATTTTGAGTCAAATTCCAATTCCCCAAACAAATGGGGCCTAAGGGATAATCACTAAAGGTATCTTGGTACTAATGTTTTTCTCTTTAGGAAATTATAATTCCATATTTTATGGTTACTAGTGTTAGAGTAAAAAGCTTTTTTCACTCATTAATTAGATCATTATTGGTTTAATTATTAAGTCACATTTTTCACTCATTAATTAAATCATGATTGATTTAATTATTAAGTCATATTTTTATCTCTAGTTCACTTAAGCTAGACTTTAGGCATGCAATAATTAATTTTTTATTAATTATTCATGCATCCTAGGTTTGTCCACCCTTCTTAGGGTTTTGATCTCCTTTATTAGGTTTGAAAAATTTGTAATTAAAACTTCTTTTTTAATTCCATTCTATTATTATTGAATCAATTGAGGATGTTTCCTCTTCCAAGGATCTATTGTTTCTAGCCTCCATAGCATTTGCTTCTCTCTTTTTGTGACAAGTGTTTGTATGTAGGTGATTCTTGGGAGCTGTGGGGTTGATAGTTTTTCATCAACTCCAATAGCTAATACATGTCATGTTATTTAGCTAGAGAACCTAATTTGTACTTTTGGGCACGGAGCTAGTCAAGGATTTGTTACTCTCATTTATCTTTGATAGAATTCTTGCATTGATGATCATTTTTCATATCCCATGTAGAGAGTAATCTAGGTACTCATTGGTGCAGGAGCACCTATAGTTAAAATCCCTTCTTTTTTTTACTGTGTTCTCTCCTAATTTCTTAGTAATTTTAGTTAAGTTTACGACGATTTTGAAGGGGTTTAGGGTTTTTTAAGTTTATCTTGGAAAAGGTCTTTTTCATCCACTATTTGTAATGTCCTAGAGGGAAAATTGGGTCAAAATGTGGAATGAACAATCTAGATGCTTAGGAGAGTGGTTTGAAGTTTTTTTGAGTCGTAGGAATTGGTTTGAGACCTTTTGGGATGCATCCATGGAGTTCAAACCATGAAAAATCAAATTTTTCAAAAGATGTAAAAAATATGTAAAGTTGCTCAAAGCAACAATTGCAACTTTTAAAACTTGCTCTACAACTTTGCAAGAAAAGTTGTTTTTGTCCTAAAGGTAGTTACTGATCAGTTTGATTAGTTTTTTTGGTCAAAGGAGGCATATACAAGAACGTATATGCAGAGATACTAAGGTTGGATGCCATTTTGATTCAATGTTCATTGATTGTAAAGTTGTAGACTGACACTATTATAGTTTGAGAGCACTTTGAATTGAATAGAATTGAAGATGGATTAGATTTTTTGTCTTTCCATTGTAATTAGATCCTCATGAGTGTCTAATAACTTTATGTTGCTTTAGTTTAGTAAATAAACTTCATTTTTTCATTTCTTTCTAATGTTTCTTAGTTTTGGTGTTCATTGGTCCAATTCTAGACTGTACATACAAAATGGCTCCTCGAGGTTCTTAGATCCATGAAATATAAAATGGGCCTAGATGGAATGAAAGAGAGGTCACTGTACATATATTATTTTTTGGTTTTAGTACCAGAAGTGATAGGTTTGATTTTTGAGCTCTTGCCTTGGGCGAGCTTCGCTATAACTCGGCTAGGAAAATAGAGAGATAGAAAGCCATAAATTGCAGGGTTGGATTTGTAGAAGTAATATAGTGGTTGGAGAGTGATAAAAGAGAGTTGATACAACCCTTCATGTTGTGGTGGAAACTAGTGAGTTGATTTCATTAGGTTGTGAAGGAAAAAATAGTGTAAGGATCAATTAGCCCTATTTTAAGGACAAAATGCCTAGTTGTGTTAACGTGTTCTATAAATGACTTGGACTAGTATCAGCTTGAAAATATTTTAGCTTTTTTGAAAAGGGTATCCAAATCCAATGATATATTTGGGGGTTATTTGGAGAATTTGAAAGAAAAACCAGAATTTTGAGCTTCAATAGGGCTATAAGCTATTTCTACGCCTAATCATAGATTGTAGGAACTCGATGCGTGAAAGGATGGTTGATGGTTTAAAATCTTCAAGAATATTCTAAATTGACCTAAGGAGATGAGAACTAAACCCTGAAAAGCATTGTGAGTGAGCTGGCTAGGTGATGAGGAATCTACTCTTGTAGGTTCAGTGAGTACGGAAGGATCTTGTTGATAGGGTGGATCTTGGTTGGGAGGGTTTAGATCTTGGTGAATTTTATTTGAGGTTAGGGTTTGTATAATCCCTAAAATTTCTAGGAAGGAGACCTTAGAAGAGAGTCAAGCTAACTCTAGGTTGGGAAGACCACTTCTATTAGATTGGTATGAGAGCCTAAAGATTGGGCTTGTGGAGGTTGGATGTTGTATTCATCAGAATCAGTATATTCATCTAGAATGGTGACTAATACTAAGTTATCAAAAGATGTGGAAGAGAGACAAGAGGAGAATATAATCCTAAAAAATACTTGGCAGAGATATGTAGTATCCAAGGAAGAGGACCTTACTTCTCTTCTTTTGATGAATAGAGGCCTTCACTATTAATAGAAATATTAAAGTACAAAATTCACAAAAAAGGGCCAGGGGAAAAAATTTCACCCCGCAAGTTCACACGGCACCTAGGCCGGAAACAAATAGCTATTCATCAAAAAACATATAAAACCAGAACCCCTCAAGCTGCGAGAGCAGTAGCAGAAGAGGGAGGAGGATCTTTGTCATCTCATTTTCCCCAGACAGTGGACATAGGAGGTTGATCAGGAATGGCCCAGCCATCTTCAGGATATTCTTTTTCAACTTCTCCTTCCTCCCGCCTGGGTGAGATAGCTAGCGCGAGGCGAGGGAATTTTCCATAATTAATAGGAGTAGAGGCTGAAGGCCGAGCAACAGTAGTAGAAGCAAGCATAAGAGGCCACCCAAAACCTGCATCTCTCTAAGGAGGTGGGGAGGGGGAGCAGTAATTCCATTTCCATGGGGTCCTGGAGTGTCTGGCAGAGGAGCTCCAGCTACGATGTCGCCCCCTGGGAAGCGTACGCTCAGTTGCGAGAGAATCTGGAGGCACTCGGGCAATAGTGCAAGGGGAATTAACCCATTGCTAGAGGAACTCTTGTAAGTGGGAAACATCTAAGGCCACTTTGTTAGCTTGCACATGGATCTGCATCATTACATTATTACAAATACAAACTTTATCAAAAAGAGAAACATGAATATCCTGAGAACTGTGAGAAAAAAGCACAGCATTTCTGTCTTTCCACAGAGTAAATAAAAATTCTAGCTGAAAGGAATGCCAAATCTGGGAAGGCATTCTGGGAGAGTCACCAAGAAGAACCATGTGCCAATAAAAGGGTTCTGTCCTGAAGGGAGAAAAAAAGTCATGAATCCAATTCCAGTAATTTTGAGCACGACGACAAAACTAGAAAATATGCATGAGAGACTCCGAGTGACCACAAAAAGGGAATTTGGGGTCAGGAACCCCCATATGCCTGAGCCTAGCTCCCAATGGTAAGCCCTGGTATAACAAACACCAGGAAAAATGAGCAATTTTAGGCTCAGTAACAACATCCCAAATGATGCGAAATCTCCACCCCCAGCTCTTCTGTGAAGAGGAAAGATGCCAGCGGTGATTGAGCGAGTCAATCATGGGAAAATTAGGTATAAGCCAAGAATACCCAAGTTTTGGCTTGTAACTGGTGAATGGAGTGGCAGGATACCACTTCCAGTCTTTCCACCATGGTCTAACAGACTATATTCCCAACTTGTGCAAGAGGTGAGGTGGAATGGCTGAAACCAGCAAGTCAAAAGTCTGACGATCTGGGTGGATGAGTCAAAATTGAACTCAGAGATCATCCTAGGATCGAAGACTCATGGTGCTTCTGGAAAAGACATCTTTAGGGGTCTGAATGCCACGCTTGTGGAACTAAAGAGAACTAAATCCTTGCATTCTGGCAAGATGAATCCCTTGCTGGGCAAAAAGAGGAGACCACCAAATGTTCTGTTGGTTGAAAGAAAGGCTATAATAGACTTCTCTTATTTGAAGTGCTATAATAGACTCCTCAAGAATTACTTGAGGGATATCTAGTAGACAAGGAAGAGGATCTTACTTCTCTTCTATGAAGAGCTATAATTGTCACCAGTATGGGCATCTTTCTTATACCTGTCCAAAGAATATTTCAACATTCCAAGGAGGGGAGAAAAGGATAAATTATGTGCAAGAAGATTCTTCTAGCTACAAGACAACAAAGGTGGCATTAGATTCAGAAATAGGAGAGAATTTGATGATCAAAAGAACACTCACTAGAGAGCCAATAAAAGAAGAACCAAGTTAAAGGAGATCTATGTTCAGATACAAATGCAAAATTCTAGGTAAGGTGAGTAAAGTTATCATAGATTCTAGTTCTACTGATAACATTATTTCTGAAAAAGCTATTAAAAAGCTTCAATTGAAAAGAATTCCTTATACTAACCCTTACAAAGTCACATGGTTAAACAAAGATCAACATGTATTGGTGAATGAATAAGCTTGGATAGAGTTCTCAATAGGGAGGTATAAGGATAGGTTTTTGTGTGATGTCTTACCCATGGATTCTTGTCATCTCTTACTGGGAAGACCTTGGTAGTTTAATAGAGCTGCTATGCATGACGGATCTAAGAACTCGTATTGATTTAGGAAGGATGGGTCACATTAAAGATTCAGTCAATATTGGAAGAAGGAGAAGTGAAGAAAGGGGGTCCTAATACACTCCTAGTGGGAGAGAAGGAATTTTTGAAAACACTAGAAGAAGCATAAGGAGTGGGCTTTGCCTTAGTATTGAAACCTAAGGATGAAAAGGTGGACATGAAGGAGGAACTACCTAAAGAGATACAAGAGTTACTACATAAGTATAAAGATATTGTTAGTGATGGTCAACCAGCTACCCTACCACTTGAGAGATCCATTAGTAATCAGATTTATTTGATCTCAGTAGCCTCTCTCACTAACAAAGCAGCCTATAAGATGACTTGACAACATAATGAAAAAATTGCTAAGAAAATCTAAGAATTACTTGACCAAGGCCTAATTAGAAAGAGCATAAGACTATGTGCAGTACCCACTTTCATAGCCCCTAAGAAAGGAGGTACTTGGAAATTATGTAAAGACTCTAGAGCCATTAACAAAATTACTATAGGGTGTAGATTCCCAATTCCTTGAATAGAAAACATAATGGATTGTCTAGGGGGAGCCAAGTATTTCTCCAAAATTGAATTAAAGAGTGGTTACCACCATATTAGAGTTAAGGAAGGAAATGAGAGGAAGATGACCTTTAAGACCATAGAAGGTCTCTATGAGTAGCTAGTCTTTCCTTTTTGGTTGTCTAATGGCCTAAGTAGGCTAATGAATGAAGTGTTAAAAGAATTCATAGGTAAATGGGTTGTGTTGTATCTAGATGATATCCTAGTATTTAATAAGACAAAGGAGGATTACATTAAGCATTTGCATCTAGTAATTCAAAGGTTACATGAAGAGAAGTTGACAATCAACTTAGAAAAGAGTGAGTTCATGAAGAAAGAGTTGGTATACCTAGGTTTTGTTATCTCAGAAGGGAACTTAAAGATGGACACAAGAAAGGTGGAAGAAATATTATATTCACCTACACCTAAGTTTCCTACAGAGGTAAGGAGTTTCCTACAGAGGTAAGGAAGTTCATCAAAAAATTTAGTCAAATATGTGCATATATTTTATATACCATCAAAGGAGGCATGAAGACCAAATTCTAGTGGATTGAGCATGCTGAAAAAGGTTTTGAGACTTTGAAGAAGAGGATAGCCACCCAACCTATACTCACACTTCCTAGTTTTGAGGAATTATTTACTGTTGAATATGATGCCAGTAACATTGCCATAGGTGCAATTTTAATTCAAGAAGGAAATTCAATGGCCTTTCATAGTGAAAAACTTAGTGATTCAAAGAATAAGTACTCCTCATATGATTTGGAGTTATATGCATTAGTACAAGCATTGAGGAAGTGGAGGCATTACCTCCTTCCTAAATAATTTATGGTTTATACTGATAATCAAGCTTTGAGATTCCTAAATTGACATGATAAGCTAAGTCACAAGAATATGAAGTGTGTGGAGTATATCCAACCCTACACCTTCACTATCAAGCAAAATAAGGGAATCCAAAATAAGGTATTAGATTCATTGAGTAGGATATTTCTCATAGATCAAGAAATCAGGTTAAGGAGCATCGGCATAGATAGTTTCAAAGAATTGTATCTAGAGGATGAGGAATTCTTAGAAGCTTAAAAGGTGTGTAAAGATTTCCAAAATCATTTCCATGGTGAGTAATCTGATTTTACTCTCCAAGGTATTTTGTTTAGGGGACAGTAACTATCTATGCCTAGAGGTTCAATGAGAGGCAACCTAGTGCAAGAAATACATAATTGTTCACTTAGTGGACATTTTTGGGTTCATAAGACATTAGAACAAGTTAAAAGATACTATTATTAACCGAGGATGAATAGGGATATCCAGAAGTATGTAGAGACTTGTATAGTCTATCAAAAAGCTAGGGGGACTTCATCCAATATAGGATTGTATCAACCCCTTCCAATTCCAACTAGACCTTGGGAGTGTCTCAGCATTGACTTTATGGTTGGACTTCCCAAGACAAAATAGGGATTGGACAATATCTATATAATTGTGGATAGATTTAGCAAGATGGCCCATTTTGTGCCATGTAAGACCACCCATGATGCATGCTATATAGGAAATCTCTTCTTTAGGGAAGTAGTAAAAATCCATGGATTACCTTTAAGCATTGTATCAAATAGAGAGTCTAAATTTATGAGTCATTTTTGGAAGACCTTATGGAAAAATCTTGATACAAATCTTTCTTTTAGTTCTGCATATCATCCACAAACAGATGGGTAGATTGAGGTGGTTAATAGAATCCTAGTAAATGTCTTAAGATGTATCACCAAAGAGTATGGACAGACATGGGATCAGTTACTTTCTCAAATAGATTTTTCTTACAGTGACACCATAAATAGATCAAGAGGTAAAATCCAATTTGAAGTAGTCTATGGGATTCATCCCAGGGGTATATGTGAACTAAGAGACCTTGGGAGTTGTATAGAGAAGATTGGATATGTTAAGGAATTTTCTCAATCCATGAAGGACGTCCATGATACAGTGAAGCAAGAACTAGTAGCTCGAGTACAACACACACAAAAAAAAGGTAGATGAGAGGAAAAGAGATGTTTAGTTACAAGATGGAGACCTAGTAATGGTACACTTAAACAAAGAAATTTTACAAAAGGGTGTTCTCAATAAGCTCCAGATGAGGAAAATAGGCCCTTGTGTCATTCTAGCAAAGTATGGACCTAATGCTAACAAAGTTGAGTTACCTGCAGGCATGGGACTTTCTACAGTCTTTAATGTTGCAGATGTGGTGTCCTACAAAGGACCAACTCTAGTAAGGGACTATAATCATTCAGTGTAAAGGAGATAAAGGCATTGAAACTTCCAGTCATACCAAAGCCCAAAGCAGAGAAGATTTTAATCTCCAGAGTTGCTAAGAAGACTAGAACCAAAGTGTACATGGATAACTTAGTCAACTGGAAAGGAAAAGAAGATTTAGAGGCTACATGTGTACTGGAGACCAATTTTCAGAAGTTAGGCATAGATCTTAACATGATTCCCACAAAGGCAAGTTGATTTTTTTTTTTTTAGGGGAAAATGGTGCAGGAGAACCTATGGTTAAAAGCCCTTATTTTGGTTTTTTGTGATCTATCCTAGTTGCTTAGTCAGTTTAGGGAAGTTTAGGATGATTTTAGTTTAGGGTTTGTTAAGTTTGTCTTGGAAAAGGTTTTGTTCATCCACTCTTTGCAACGTCCTAGAGGGTAAATTGCATCAAAATGTGGAATAGAAAATATATATTCTTAGGAGAGTGTTTTGAATTTGTTTTGAGTCTTAGCCGAAGTTGGTTTGAGAACTTTTGGGATTCATCCATGGAGTTAAAACCATCATAAATCAAATTTTGTCAAAAGATGCAAAAAAGATGTAAAGTTGCTTAAAGCAACATTTTCAACTTTTAAAAGTTGCTCGACAACTTTGCAAGAAAATTTATGTTTGTCCTAAAGGTAGTTAATAATTAGTTTGATCAGTTTTTTTGGTCAAAGGGGGCCTATATAAGAACTTCTATGGTGAGATACTAAGGTTGGATGTCATTTTGATTGAAGCTTCATTGATTCTAAAGTTGTAGACTAACAATATAATAGTTTGAGAGCATTTTGAATTGAATAGACTTGAAGATGGATTAGATTGTTTGTCTTTCCATTGTAATTAGTTCCTCATGAGTGTCTAATAACTTTGTGTGGTTTGATTTTATCAAATAAGCTTCATTTTGTAATTTATTTTTAAAGTTTTTTAGTTTTGGTGGTCACCGGTCCAAATCTGGATTGTACATACAAAAATGGCTCCTTGAGGTTCTTAGATCCATGGAATTTAAAATGAGCCTGGATTCAACAAAAGAGGGGTCACTATACATATTTTTTCTTTTAGTTTTAGGAGCAAAAGTGATAGGGTTGATTTTTGAGCTCTTGCCCTAGGCGAGCTTGACTATAGGCCGGCTAGGGAAATAGAGAGATAGAAAGACATAAATTGTAGGGTTGGATTGGTAGAAGAAATCAAGTGGTTGTATGGTGATAAAAGAGAGGTGATATAACCCTTTGTGCAGTGGTGGTAACTGGTGATTTAATTTCATCAGGTTGTGATGGAAAAAATAGTGTATATATCAATTAGCCCTATTTTCAAGGATATAATCCCTAATTTTTTTAAGGTGTTGTACGGATGACTTGGAATAGTCTAACTTTGGAAATATTTAATTTTTTGGAAACTGGTATCCTAATCCAATAATAGATTTGGGTGTTATTTGTATAATTTGAAAGAAAACCAATAATTTGAGCCTAAATAGGGCTACACGCAGTTTCTAGGCCTAATCCTAAATTGTAGGAACTCGATGTGTGAAAGGATGGTTGATGGTTTTAAACCTTCAAAAATGTCTTAAAATGACCTCAGGAGGTGAGAACTCAACGCTCCAAAGAATTGTGAGTTATTTGGCTAGGTGATGGGGAATCTACTCTTGTAGGTTCAGTGAGTACTGAAGGATCTTGTTAATAAGGTGGATCTTGGTTGGGAGGGTGAAGATCTTGGTGACTTTCCCTTGAGGTTAGGGTTTGTAGAAACTCTAATAGGTCTAGGAAGGAGACCTTAGAAGAGATTCAAGATGAATCTAGGTTGGGAAGACCGCTTCTATCACTCATGTCATGTAATGCCCCTCCAACCCTATCAAGTCTTGGTTGTGATCACTTGATATTAGGAAGGACTTTATGTGAGAATGATTCTTCTTGAGGTGGTGCCTTAAAACCGAACCTCTTACAACTCACCATAACTTCATATTTGATATAGGAAATAATATTGCATAGGTATGTTACTATACATCTTCTTGTGTGTTAATGATAGTTTAAAACTAAAAGGATCACCTGA
>MU224748.1:370871-381481 GCA_018584345.1 Thuja plicata
CAATCAACGGTGGAGAATGCGATGGAGGACGACCATCGGCGGTGCGAAATCGGGTTCGTCTGTACAAGGAATTCTGTAAAAGGCTGCATGTCACCCCCGGTCCTAACCTCTCTTGTTAGTATGTCTTTGGCTTCCAATGAATAAATAGAGACTATGAACACCAGGAAACTCGTTCATTTGACAGTTCGTATTATCAGATTTAAATACCATCTGAGAATGCAAAGTGATAGTTTAAGTTTGACTCCTGGAATTATATCGATTTATTTTTAAATATAATCTACACTGCATTGTATGAGGATTATGAACCTTGATTCCTGGAATTACATGAACTTGTTGTTCTCACATTCAAAGTTCCAATGTGTACAAATTTGGCCAAAAACCTACTTTATTTGACATAGAAATTTACTCCTGCTTATGATTAATTTAGATCATTCCTAAAGCTAAGAGTTGGTGTAAACTTCACTCATTAGCATTTGAAAGTAGTCAAAGATTTAGATTTGAGTTGTATAAAACTTCGAGAATTACATTGCAATACCAATCAAATTATGTAGTTTGTAGTCAAATAGTCAAAGTTTAACATGTTAGATGCTCTTTGCATAAAAATCGATGATATTTATTAACATGTTAAAAACTCTTTACATGGAAATTGATGATGTAATTTTGATTTTTGAATATGTGTATATGGAGCTATATCTAATGAGAACTCATTTCTGTAGAGTATTGAGTATAATGGTTATGTGGGTAGGCATATTTTAGGTTGTATTGTTAGATAATGAGTCTATCAGAGGTTACTAAAGAAAGGGTTAAGAATTCTAAGAGAGGAATTTTTTTCTTTTAATTATCATTGATAGTGAAATTTGAATTAATATTTTAAGTATGGACATAACACAAAACTTTACATCTCAAATGCATTTACTTTACTAATTTGTAAAAGGTCATTTTTAATGCATGTGCTTCATGAGAGACGAGGAAACAATTGATCATTCAATTGCCAAATTTTGCTGGATGAATATTTGTTTTGACAACCTTGGTTAGATTTCAATGGTAACAGAAAACACTATATTGAGATAGATAAAACATTCTAATAAAATATTTTATTACCCAATACATAAAAGTTTTTGTTACGGTAAAAGCATGTTTTGAAAGGATGTGAAACCTTTAACAAAGAGTCTTAATAAGATATCACATTAAATAGTACAACCCAAAACTAGATAGTTGCCACTAGAATAGCATGGCAAACTGACAATAGAAAGACAACAACAAAAAAAAAACAACACAACAAATAATTAGAATAAAGCAAGAAACACAAGCCAAATTATTTAGAGCACCAACAACCTCCACCTTGAGCTGATTCATACTTAATACTATCTTCATTAGCTCCTATATGTCTTGAGGAGTCTTATCTGCCATTCTCTTTCAGTTTGCCCTAGGTCTCTTGCTGACTACTATCTTCATTAGCTCCTATATGTCTCGAGGAGACTTATCTACCATTCTCTTCGAGTTTGTTCTAGGTCTCTTGTTGGGTCCTAACGATTCCTCTAGACCTCTAGCTCTTTCTCTATGACCCACTTCTCCCAATGTAGGTTCTCCAAATTACTCACCATTATGTTCATACTGTCAGCAAGCATCTTAATTACCTTGTGGTTGGGGCTCATTACATCCTAAAGGGAGTCCTTTATATTCTTTAACTTCTCCTCAAAACCACATAATTTACCTACATAGTCCTCTTCATCCTGAAGGGAGTCCTTTATATTCTTTAACTTTTCCTCAAAACCACATACTTTACCTACAAAGTCCTATTCAGCTACCCAGAACATAATAGTTACATATATAATGTAAATTGAATTTAACATGATGGATAGATAGAATCTATTTGAGGCATTTATCTATTTTGAATGGATTACACATATGAAATACAATACTCATCATGTCAATTTATATTTAACATAATAAATTTTATCAACATTTCAATACATTAAATGGTTCAACAAGTACTATTCATTCTACTTTTCTATAAGTTATCACTATAAAATTACCATCAAATCAAATCAACTTTCCTATAAGTTATCACTATAAAATTACCATCAAATCAAATACAGTGGTATGGGTGACCATTTCTTACCATATTTATATTCTTCATCTTAGAATTTGGCTAGGCATTCATTGAATTATAATAACATTTATCTATAACATAACAAACTAACTAAATTATTTCATTATTTCTATATCTATAGAAATAACTACAATAATTGTAAAGTAAGCTTTCAAAGAGATAGGACCTAAGGTCTATACCTATTCCCCAAAGTTTAATTCAAAAATAAATTGGATATTAAATGAGATTAGAGGTTTCATAGTTCATCAAAGAACATTCTCAATTTATTGATTGCAATAAAATTGGGCAGCTCTTAAAATATTATAACATTCATGCATTACCATTATAAAACCTTAAAAAATCAATTTTCTAGAAAGGCAAGGCAAGGGGATGAAGGAAAAAAAATTATATTCATAAGACAAAATATCTTCAACTAAAGTCAATGGATTTCTATGAACTCATTGATCCTAGAAAAATAGGAAAAATTAAAACATACTTAAATTTCACATAACTTTGACCAAATTTTAAAATGTATATATTTGGGGAGGGGTGGGAAGAGAGTTCAATAAAAAAAATTCTATTCATAAAACACAATCAATTAAGAGTTTTTTTCTCTTCAACTAAACTCAATGGATTTCCATGAACTCATTGATCCTAGCAAAATAGGAAAAAAGAAAACATACTTAAATTTCACATAATTTTGACCAAATTTTAAAATGTATATATTTGGGGAGGGGAGAGAGCTCAATAAGAAATAATAAAAGTATTTTGTATTAAACCAGAATCTATAATGTGTAGGTTTCTTTGCACTAATATCCACTTGTTTGAGCTAAGATGTAGTTGAAAACTAAAAAAATCAACAATAGAAGCATATTTTATCATTTAGGACCAAGAAATGATAAACACCACATATATCATTAGAATAAAAAGAGAACTATAAGGCTCAAAATTTACCCATGTGTATTATGTTGTTCTTTAATTCTGATATGAACTAAATCCTATCAAAAGATCAACACTAGTCTCAAGCTTTTCAACAAACAAGCATGTACCATGTGCATCTATTTTTCAATAAACAAGCATGTACCATATGCAAAATATAATTAAAGAACATGCATATAAAAAAATGAAATTAGTAATTTAATAATTGGATTGCAATATCTAATGCAATCCAAAGTACCTTTACTAAATATCTATCATTAGTTTAATCATAAATATCTAAAAGCATCCTAGATGTGCATTTTATTACAAAAAAAAAGGAAAAATTTGCAAAAGTGAAATAAAATTTTTCATAACTAAGTTAAATCCTATGATTACTTATCATTATTCTATTTTTAAAGATATATTTCATGATAGCCATATATGCATGACAAAAATATATATATTTTGAAGTCTAAGACATTTTATTTTAATTATACTGATCATATTTGTGTGAGTTAAATTATTTGAAACTTTATAAAATTTATGTTAACTTTTCTTGTATTTGTTATAATTAGAATTGTCAATGTATTTAAAAATATATATTATAATTATTTTCAATACTAAAAATTTTTAATGAATTAATTTTGTTATATACGATATCAATAGTCTTAAATTTATATGTAAACAAAAATGAGCACCATTTTTCTTAAATGCAATGCTTATTAGGTAAAATAAATAAACTAAATTATGCATATACTTACACGTCATTATTTATAGATCTATCAATGTAAGGTTTCTTCAAGAGATGCCACTTCTCTAAAGACATATCCCTTTATTTTCTTTTTCTTTTTCTCTTATGAAAAGTTACAAATTAACTATTATTAATATTATATACATATATTATATGAGAACTAAAATAAAGATGAATTCTTATTTTTTATTCAAAATTAATATTCAACTTTCAATATGACTAATATTGTTTCAATCCAATAGAGTAATTCTATAAAAACCAAAAATATTGTTAATTTGAGTTTTATAAAAATCTATTCACTTCACAATTAGCAAGAGATTTCGGTTATGTCTAATCTTGTATTATGGTTACTATTATGAGTTTTTTTCTTACCATCAAAACTATATGGAAAGAAATATGTTGGGGGAGGGGAGGATGGCAATGGGCAGAGGTAGGATGGGGGAAGAGGGGAGCGAGGGAGGGGGGGAGTGGATGGGTGGAGGTGGGGGTAGGAAGGGGTGAGGTGAATAAACATATGCAATTTTTGACTAGTTAACCATAGTGAGAATATATATTTGAATCTATTATTTAGCCTCACAAAATAATGAAGCACTTACAAAATTGAAATAGGAACCAACTTATGAGTGACACTAATATCCTATTGTATTTGTGAGAGCAACACATTAGAAACACCAATATCCTTTTCCATGATCTAAGAAAAGACTTAGCAATTAGGACTTCAATGTCAATAGTATGAAGGATATGAATTGAGGACCTATTAGTGCATATATTTATATCTCAAATGATAAACCCGTAGTCATCTCTCATTTGTAGCTAGTGACCCTCTAATAACCCTTATAATGATTGAGAATGTAACTCACATTCCATTACTAAGAATTTTTTATAACACATACTAATAAGATGATTTATAATTGTGAATATTATTTAATAGCTATTTAAATTTTTAGGATATATTCTATAGTCTTATATGTATACATTACTATTACAATTACATTCACATGTCAACCCAAAAAAAATAATCTCAATATACACAAGTTATCTGCAAAAATAATTCTAAAAAAGATGTGAAATATGAGGTCTAATAGCCCACACACTTCACCAAAAGACAAAACACATCAAATGGATCAAAAATTAGCTGAGCATTTCATCCCAAAGGTAATCCTTACCTCTAAAAGACACATGTGATGCAAGAATATGACATTCCTCAATTTTACAACACAGAAAAAATCACAATGAACAACTTAAAAGTCTCGGTTGTACTAAGGTGTGGGTGGAGGGAGACTCAAAAAATATCATAAGATGGTTTAAAAATATATATGAACCCTCTTGGAATATAAAAAATATCATTTATGAGGACATAAAATCCTAAAATCTTTCGAAAAGTATGTTATTACTCATGGCTATTAGGATATTAACACGATGGCTGATCAACTTTCTAATGAGAAAGTTAAGGGAAAGCAAAGGATGGTGTGACATGATGAGGTGGATGTGCCAGTAGAGGTGAGAAATTATCTCAATCATGACTGCATTAATGGGAGATACAAGGAAATATGTGATGATAACAATGCAAAATCACATGAGGAGAATATTAATGGTAAGTAATGGTTGTAGTTCTTTCAATAGTAGAGCCAGTAAATGTGATTTTATGTCGCATGCTTTCTTGGAATTTATTGGTTTAAATGTTTTCTTTTCCTTTCTTTTTGGCTATTACAATGACGATTCTCTCTGGTTTTTTATTATTTGTCCCAGTCTTCATCACAGTAACTTTGATACTATGGGTGGGAATAGGAAAAAAATGGAGCCCCTTTCCTTTCAGGAGTGGATTAATAAGGAAAGAGTCTATGATATTTTAGAGGAGGGTTGGGGGGGGGAATTACTAATTGTTGGAATTAATGGGAAGTGTGTATTGAGAGGGGAGGGGTGAATCAGTACCTCTAAAACTTTTGTATCTTTTAACCTTTATCCTTTAGGTAATCAGTTGTTCATCCAACCATTTGTTCTATACTATCTTTATGTAAGATTTATCAATTCATAAGCTTAATCAAATATGTGAAAATTCATAGAAACATTCATGAAAGTAATTGACACATAACATAAGATATGATATCTCATAAAATTCCTGTTAGGAAGTAAAAACTACGGTGGGGATGGCACCCACAAATTCTTCACTATATACAGATTGGAAGGGGCCGGTTAAGTCTTACAATTTGATCACTTCTGATGATCTACCGTGTTAAGAGTATCTGTGAAGACCTATTAAAGTCTACTTGGTTAAGAGCTTTAGCAACACTGTTGAGTGTGCACTCGGTTAAGAGATTTATAGTTGGATGGTTAAATCCACCTTCCTTGAAAGGATTTTTACACTTTGCTTCACTTGTTTTTTTTAATAAAAGATGGACTAGCCACCATATATATATATAGGGTAAGTGCAAGAAGTTTGGTACCAATTTCACGGAAGTCTTGTGAGCTTGAAAACTACCGCTAGAAATGGGCACCTGTCTTAGGCTCGGACACCCGATCCAAAATTCAAAAAATGGGTGCGCATTTTTTTTCAAAATGGGTACCCATTTTTTTTTCAAAATGGGTGCCCGTTTTTTAAATTATTATTATTGATTTTTTTTTAAAACTCATTTTTTATGCCGATTTATTACATTTAAGAAATGGGTACACGTTTTTAAATGTGTACCTATTTTTTAAAATTTGAATTTACCAAACCACCATTTGCATTGGATTTCGGTTAGGGATAGGTTTGGTAGGACCAAGCCTATGCTTGGACCTCCAAAATAATGGCTAAGGCATTTGAACACCAGATTTTTGTCTTGTCGTAATTTTTTGAGGGTCTTCCTAATCAATTTTTTTGATGAAATTAAAACCCATTAGAGATCTTATTGTCTAGATTTCAAAAATATAAATTTTATAGTGATATGATAAATTTTACTATTTTTACAATATATATTAATCAAAAGTGGTACCTAAACTTAAGGTTCATTAAAACTTTAATAACTTTTTTGATTTTAGGTTTTTGGAAAAATGAATTATATGAGACCAATCTACATAGAATTCTATTAAAAAAAAAAAAAATCTCAAAAAAGTGAAATTTTCATCAAATTATGGTGGTCGTACACGAGAGGTTTTGAAAATGTACTTTATAGTCAATTAAAAATTAATAAAAAAAAAATATTTAACTAAAAAAAAAGCAAAAATTTTCTGACCAATCTTTGATGTGTTAGGTACCTTTCCCCAAAAGGATTTAGAAAAATTCAGTTATTTACTTCAAAATAGGGTGGTCGTACACATGCGGGGTATGGTCCTGAACCAGGCATTTTGAAAAAGAGGTTTTTAAACATGCCTACTAAATATATTTTCTATCATGTGGGTATTTAAATAAATTACATATTTGAAAAATAGACTCTGAGCACTACATTTTCTAGTGGTGGATTTTTTTGATATTCAATCTCTAAGTGCCTCAAATTTTTACATCAATTGACAGACAATTTGAAAATCAGGGAAAATACTTCCACTTTTTGCCCGAAAAGTGGACTCAACTTCTTGCTGGCACCCTATATATATGTACTCTATTTTAAAGACTCATCCGGGAAAGAATCATGGAAGAAAATCTAGAATCATTGTCAATACATCAATGAGAGGAGATCCTCAAGTTACAAATTTGCAACCAAAAAGCTATTGTCATGTGTAAACATAGTTGCTATCCAGCAAGACTCATACTATTTTCAAAAAACCCAAAATGAGTATCTCCACTACAATCTGGCATTCCACCTTAACTCCAGATTCCAATAGCATAAAATTAATCCTCCATATCTACAGTGTTCACACGAGAATGGACCCAAGCATTCTCCCAGCCATCAATCAGTCCAGATGAAACTAGAGGGTCCCACCCGCCCATGTCAGATTGAGAATGTTGGGTAAATTGATCTATTGAAATGGATAGCATATCCTGCATAGTCACTAACTATTTTCCCACCAGTGCAGACAGGTTAAGATCCTGGCTAGGGGACGCAGATTGTAAAGAATCCAAGCCAGTGACAGAAGCCAACATCAACCGTGGAGGATGAGGGGGCATGTTGGGGGTGTCTAGAAAATCAAGAAAGACATTAGAAGTTCTACTGATGGAGGCCTCAATCTCCTGGCCAGGATCTAGAGCATTTCAAATCTTGTAGCTTGGAGAAACTTCCCTAATAATAAACTCTGAGCCACGATCCAATGGATTTTTCTTTTAAAGTTTGTGTGACTACACTTAGAATCTAGAATTTACGCCTAACCCACCTAATAGTGAGACCTGCCAGGTAAGTATGATTATCTCTTCCATCTACAAAGTTTGCAGATGCATACTATTCAAGGATAGATTCTATTGTACTTAATGGAAGAGGCCTCAGCGTTTGCAGACATGCAGGGTCAATATCATAACATGTGGCAAGACCATGATGAAATATTTTAAGTAAACAAACTGTAACAGGAGTAGAAAATGAAAGAATAACTGATTCATGTGGATCAGCCATAGTCTTCATAGCATTATTAGTGTTCAGTCGAGGAACTTTGGAATGGAGATGTGTGTCCTGCAACTTCCAATGATGGCTTCCCTTGAACATCAAGCTTATTATTTGTAACAATTAAGTCTCTTCATGATTTCATTTCTTAGCCTTCTGTAAGCATTTATTTTGATTTACAAATTGTTTAAAGATCCTGGAGCTATGAGAAATGCCCCATTGGAGAGTTCACACTAGATGGCCTCGATCACTAAGAGAGGACGTGGTCATGTTCATTTTAAAAAGTGAGTGACCTGCAAACCACCGTATTATTCACTCACATGAAGTCCCCTGGTGTATATCAGATTACAAGGGGAATGTCAATCATCAATGAATTTGTGGGACTTGAGAGGATAGACCGCCAAAACCAATATGAAGAGGTATGAATATTACTATGACAACATGTATGTCCTGCATCAATGATTGGCCCCCTCTGTCATAAATTAGAATAATTACTACCTAGATTAGTCCTGATGACTGCAAGATTTTTTATCTATGGTAATCATATTTTGGAAATTTTTATTATTTTTCATAACATCTGCTAGATAAATTGCATCATAAGCACAACTGTCACATCCCAAGTTTGCTAGCTAGTCAGCAAGGGCATTCCCTTTGCGAAGGGTGTGTGAAATAAGAACTTCTTCAAAGGTATCTAGGAGTTTCCATATTTTTTGAAGGATGTAGGCCAAATTCCATTTATGTGATTCTATTTTTATGCAAGCATTAATGATAACCATGGAGTTTCCTTCAACTTGTATAAGTCAAAAACCACCTTGTTTTGCAAGAACTATACCTAGAAAGAGAGCATGTGCTTCTGCGATGTTATTTGATCCAAAAAGTAGGGGATAAGATTTAATAGATAACACATCACCATAATGATCTCAAATACAGACACCTATGCCTGATTTTCCTGGATTGCCCCTTGACGAGCCATCAAAGTTGAGTTTAACATGCCCAACAACAGGAGGGATCCAGTATAGTTTGGCTCTATCATGTGAGGGAGAAGCATTTGAATTTGACACCAACCGGTTGGAACATGTATACTTCTCCTATTGATGATTACAGATCCATTTAAGATTACATGTACAAGTATATCACCTAATGTGATTGAATAATACCTCTAATGCTCGGTATTGTCTGTTCTAGGTTCTTGATAACCAAATTCACCTTTTTCTATTTTGGTTCTTGAAACTTTCAATCTGATCCATAGATGTGCTCATATGCTTCATTCATCCTCTCATCCATTCTCACATCCTTAATAATGAATGATTGCATCGTCTATTTATAAGATAGATTGATCTGATCAAGTTTCACGTAAAACAATATTAACTCTAAGATCACATGTTTACAACTTTATCTTGATCTTCTAGTCTATGTGTTTTAATTCAGTTCAACTTATTAAACCACTTACATTCAGGTTTCTTGTCCCTAAAAAAATGGTTTTAAAAACAAATCAAGACTCTATAAATAGGACATGACTATTTTATCTGACGTGGAAGTCATATCCACTTTTTGTGTGCTACAACTGACTTTTAGTTCCTATAGGTTGGTGTAAAGAAGAAAAATTATGTTATTTGGAATAAGAGTGTTTTGATGCTCAAATAATTTTTCACCTTACATTTAATGTTTAGCGTGGAGGGAAAGATAAGATATTCCCCTTTATTCTCAAATGCACAAAGGAAGGATCCAAATTGATCAACCCAAAAAGGATCAATGCACAAATGAATCAATCTATTGGAAATAAGAATAAAGAAGGAGATCCTAGGTTTCCCTCTTAAGATGTGTGTTGAAATGGATGTGATTGTAAATGTGTGATAGATTTAAAATGATTAAGGATTTGAATTGAAATGAATGATAGAAATATACTAACCTTGAAATATTGCAGATCAAAGATTGCTATTTTCTGAGATCTGTAGACAGTTTCTAGAGATGCCGACAGTTGATACCAAACCAGAACATAGAGACAAACAAAACCCAGAAATCTTTTTCCATTCTGATGTTGTCTTATGAAAGAGGTTGACCCTGTACCACTTTTTCCAACTCAATCTGCTCAACTCTGAAAGTGTCCCTGTTCACACAGTCTGAAAGAAAACCGAAAAGGGTATCCAGATCTAGCCTCGGATCTACAGTCCCGAACCTGTACCTGCAAGAAAAATATTTGTTTTTTGTGTGGGAGGAGTTTTCCTTAGTCAAACCCCAATTTATAAATTAACCTTGAAATCAATATTTGAAATAAGAATGCTAGCAAGTAGTAGAATTGAATCTAACAATGAAGCTATGATATTGAATAGATATGCAATTGTAA
>MU224748.1:386750-422154 GCA_018584345.1 Thuja plicata
TTGAAAGCTTGAATCCTTGATCTTCAATGGAGAACTTGAATGCTTGAGAGGAATACTTGAACACCTTGAGAGCTTGAAAACATGTAGAACAATGGATGCTTGAACAAAATCTTGGTTAGAGCTTTTTTCACTTGGAAGACTTATTTCGCTTGATGATGGTTAGAGAAAATGAGAGGAGAAGGCTCCCTTTAATATGAAATTAGGACACAATCTTCTAAGGAGGCTGACATAGGAGGATTAAATTCCAATTAGACCCATGCCCCTAGAAGAGGACCTACATTAAATATAATTTAGGAATCCACACTTCGAAGCCCGAAACAGCCGACCCAGAAGCGGGAGAGAACTTTTTGCAAAGACCAACATCTGGGAAACTATGGAATTCTGGGTTTGGGACCCTGGGATAGGGTCGAGGTCGGCCCTATCCTAGGACAGGGCTGAGGTTGACCCTATCCTAGGGTAGGGCCAAGGTTGACCCTATCCTAGGGCAGGGCCAAGGTTGACCTTGTCCTAGGGTAGGGCCGAGGTTGACCCTGTCCTAGGAGGTCGACCCTGTCCCTGTATCTTAGAAATAGAGTCTTGCAACCCAGAATGCAGAAATCAATCCTGAAAGTGGTATAAGGAGGAGCAGATCAGGGGGGGTGATGTAGAAATGGGTGGATGATGTAATGGAGGTCAAATACATCCCCTAAGGAGGGCTAAACACTCTTAACATGGAATTACTTCCATTTTAAGATGATACAGTTGGTTATGCTCTAAAGTTAGTTTGACTGTTTCTCAGTGTTCCTTCTTGAACTGTCTCTCAGGTTCCTCTTTGTCTGCTCTCTCGGGTTTCACTATGACCTGCTTGTCAGGTTCCACTTTCGGGTTCCTCTTTATCCTTTCCACTTTTCATTTTCAGTTTACACACAAAATTATGTCATCGGTTTTCTTTGTGCTTAGCAGATTTTGGTGATCTCTTATATCTGCATTTTTGGTTTTCTCTTTATCATGTCTTTCAGTGTATGCTTACCGAAAGTGTTCTTTGCATACTAATGGAAAAATAATGTCATCAATCTCCCCCTTTGACATTAGTATCCAAAACGGATATGTGCAAAATACTAACAAAAATGTTAAGTATGTACAACATATATAATCCACTATCATTTCATGACTCCCCCTATGTATATGTTGGTATATCATTATACTCTCCTTTTTTTTTTGTTCTTTTTCTGTAGTACTATTTAGATTCCTATCTGTACATGTCATTATTTTCCCCATTTTTTGATATTAAGGGAAAAGGTCAATACCTTATAGTTTATCAAAAATGTAAGAGTGTGAAGACTTCATGTCTTCCATCATCTTCTCCCAATGATCCTTCAGGTTCTCTAGAGCCATGTTCTTGAGTGTGATCCTTGAGTGCCTATCATAGATGATGTCTGCTATAGACACCTCAGGGGTTGATATCATTTGTCTAGCTGAATAGATATGTTGTTGAAGCAGTGTGAGATTTGGTAGAATTTGAGCTTAGAGCTCACTGACCTCTTCCCTGAATTGTGTTTCTGCTTCCCACAGTTCTTGCCTTCAACTTTTTACTTCAACAATTTTCTCATAATGAAATTTTATTGCATTGTCCTCTATGGTTAAGCCTTTAGCACTTGTAACTAGATTAGAATCTAACTTTTCTATCTTATCACTATGCTCCTTAGTGAATTTTTCATTTGTCCTCAATTGTTGGATCAAGGAAATAGCTTCAATAATTATTGGATCTAATTCACTTATGAATTTTGAAAGCTTTACCTTGTTTACTACCAGTTCTTGGCTAATTTTCTCAACAAGATTGTGCTAATATTTTTGCTCTTCTCTCTCTTTAATTACATTCTCTACATCAATGTTCTATGTTGTAATGGCTTCAGTGAGAGTGGCTAGTTGATCAAGGATCAGTTATTCTGATTAACATCAACATCGGGTACAATCTGATGCAAGATGTCCCTAGTTATTTCTAGTACCATGGAGTCTTGGTCCTTCTTTCTCAACTTCTCCTGTAGTGCCTTCCTCTGGCATATTTCACCATATTCTTTCAGTGCTTCATAGTCAAGTGTAGTTGGGTCACATTTGGGTATCTCAATGATTTCATCTAGAGTGACTTCCAACTTACTCTTTTTGAATTTCTTATTTTTCTTCTAAGTTTCACTTGAGTGGGGAACCATAGACATCTTCTTGGCTTTGTCTATTGTGCTGCATGAAGTAACTTGAGGTGTTTCCTCTTTTTGCTATTGTGCTTCGATTTCAGCTTGTCAGTTTTAAGTAGACATCTCCACATCAACCTTTACATTATCTCTAGAAAAATTTTTGGTTACCTCAGGAATCTCATCTTTTATTTTTTCTCCTTCGTCGGTATCCTTATGTACTTCATCATCCTTTTTCTATTCATCTTTCTCATTAGTGTCTCCAGCTGTTTGCTGTAAATCTCCTTCTGTAACCTTGTCAGTTTCAGTTACAATATGAGTATCTCCGACGACATTCCATTCATTGGTGTTGTCTTTCTTTCCTTCTTCCCCTACATCCTTGGGAATACTTGAATCTTTGTTAGGTGATTTGTCTTTTTCTTGAAGTATATTGATGGCTTGCATCAATATTGACATGTTGTTTGAAATTTTCACCTGTGAAGTGTCAAATGTTGTGTCCTGTTAGTAGGTCTTATCCTTGGTAACATTGACATCTTTGTCTTTCTTTATTTCTTTTGTTGGGTCATCGGTTATGTCAATGACTATGTTATCCACAATGTTGTCTATAGTGGTGTCTAGCCATATCTCATCTGCAACGTCCATATCCTTGTTGCCTTTTGTGTCCAGCTCCTCCTTCTCCAATTCAACATTTGTGATGATGATTGGTATTTTTACCTCAGTAGCTTGATCATTTTTTATTTCCTAATTGTCAGTTGGAGCTCTTTATTGCTCGGGACTTGTTTCCTTTTCAGGAATATCAAGTATTTTCCTCCATTTGGCTTCACTTTTTCTGTCTAAATCTAGTATACTTCCTTTTCGCACTTGGTAGGCTCTCATCTTTGGTGAGAACCTTTTGGAATGAGCCTTGAACATTGCTTTGATTTCCTCCATTTTGGATTCGGGAGGCATTACTGATACTAGGACTCTTTCCATGATTTCCTTCTTGGAGTGCAAGGCAAAAGTCCATCTTGCTGATTGTCTATCTTGTAGTTCTTTCAGGATTCTATCCGCCAGTTGTATTGGGAGGTAATGGTATATGCACATCATTTTAATGATTTCCTCCTTAATCTTATTTTGATCCACAGGATCCAATGTTAACCATTGCTTGATCTTCCTACTATTTGCATTACCTTATTTGATCATATGAGCACATACATCATCAACTATTTTAGGTATCTTGTTCTTTTATTCTTGAACACCTTTATCTTGTTATGTGTCCTCAATATATTCTCTGGTTCTAATGAGCCTTCTTCTCTTTGTTGGCTCTCTTTTCTATGTAGCTGATTTCCTCTTGTAGGTTTAGCCTTGTCCTTTCTTCAAGGGTGAGGACTTGAGTCCTTAGTTGTTTGGCTTCTTTTTCTTGTAACAACTGTGGTTCTTGGCTTCTTTGTTGGTGTTGGCAATGGAGTATCTGACTCTGTAGACTCAAAGTCACTTAATTTCTCAGCCTCACACATGGGTGACTGTCCTTTGGTTTCTTCCTATTATTTAGTTTATTCTTCAGTAACCAGTAGTCTTTTCTTTAAATTCTTAACCATTTTATCTTTCTTCCTGTCAATTTGTTTTACAACCAATCCGGTTTTGATTCTTGTTTTTACCTCTTCATAAGCTCTAAACTTTGGTTGTTTCTTGTCTAATGGTTCATTTGTTAATGCACCAATTGTGTTGGATGCTTGATCAATATTTACCCCATATTCCAAAGGTTGTAACCATGATGTCCTTGGTACAAAAGGTTTGATGTATGTGTGGTTAGTGTCAACCATAAAACATATATCATTCTTGAATTTCTCAATAAGTTGTTCAGGGATCCTAACTCTTTTGTACATTTGGTCCTTAAATCCTGTAAAGTACTCATCCATGACAGTTTCAAAGTTGTCTCCCAATGATGTTACATATTCACTGATGTGCATGGTGACCAGTTTTGTGGTATCCCATTTTACATCTCCTATTGATGGAAATGATTCTTCAAAGTAAAATAAAATGCATATGATAAGTGAGCCAAACTTACATGTATTTGTCTTAGCATTTCTTATTGTTCTAAGGTTTTCTTCTAGCTGGTTAAGTAGAAGTTTTGATAGATCCAACTAAGTACCTTTATTTACAATCTTATAAGATGTATCCATAGCTCTAGATGCTATGTTTTTCATCCTTCTTTTTTGGAATAATTTTATCCTAGGACTCATGCTCTGAATTTAAGTTCATCATCAGGAATACTGGATACCTTCAATCCTCCACCATCACACTTGGCTCCTGTGTTCTTTTCAATCTCAGCCTTTGTTGGATGCTTGAATGCTTCTACCTTTTCCATTATAGGGTAACCGATGACTGCATGGATAACATCTCAGGTTATCATTTTAGGGTCATCCAGCCATAGCTTGTGATTGCACGCATTCATCTTAGTATTAACCGAATCCACTCAGTTTTGAATACCTTTGGGAACAATAGGGCATTAGTGAACCCTTTCACCTATATGTTTTTTTGTTCATATTTTATGGATCTATCCTCATTACATTTCCTTGTAAGCTTATTCCACCTCTAAATCATGAATTTCTACAATCTTGCAGTGGATGTATGCTCGCACGTCTTCTATGAGCAAAAATCTAGCTGGTATTTGTGATAATTATCCAGCATTGTCAGGTTGTGATGCAACCTCAGGGAAAATCTTGTAGTGAGGTTTCTCATAGGTAGAGTTCTTTATAAGTTTAACCTTATCTTCCTTGATGTTGTTCATTTTGGTGGTTCTTGAGGTCGTGGTCATTGTTTCAGATATTTAGGGATTTCTGAAAAATGCATAAAAAAAAGTTCTCGGTTGTCGTAAGAACTTACTGTTTACACCTTTAGTGGTCACTGATCTATTGGAGTGCTATGGGTCGAGCTTAAGTCACTTTGTGACTCTATTGATTTGTGCTCAGATTTTGGTCTCGTCACTCTGCTCTTCTTGCTGGTGAAGAATGAAACCCTCTTGTCACCCTTTTATAGATACTTTCCCTAAAAGTGAGTCATTAATGCTCAACCAATCCTTGGTGTGTCAAGATGGAGTCATCGATTTGAACATTAACTTCTCTTCAGTGAGAACGTGACATTTTGGGGTGGTCATTTAAATCTTTACTTTTACCGATGGGTTTTGTTTTTTTGCGAACATACCTTATTCAACTTGCTTGATTACTGAAAAGTCTTGGTTTACACTAACAACTTTTCTTTTACATGTTTACCAATGATTCTCGGTAAGTGTGGGCAGTTTTAGCTTTGAGTGTATACCGACAAATTTTGGTATGTATTACCCGATAGCATAGTTATCACAAATTTTAACAAGTAATACCATGATGCATCTTTACTTATGCTAACTTGGCATTTCATCATCATATTATGGAACTGATGTAAAATAATGCTTTTTGTAATGCATTTCAATACTTACTTGTTCTTCTTAGGTGGGGGTGGTAATGTCACAGGATCCATTGGATGGGGTATCAATATTTGCATTGCTAGGTCTAGCTTCATCATTGTTTGAAACTTTTCTCCATATTTTATCTCTCATTCTCTAGATGTCTTCAATGGTGTTTCCATTGGGATATGTGCTGGTCTCTATCATTTAGTGTCTACAGTATTTCTTGAGATGACCAACTTTATGACAGTGTAAGTATGCCATTCTGGGGTTAGTCCAACCTCTAGACTTTCTTGTCCACTGTCTCATGTAGTTTGCAATAATGTGACTAAATCTTCCACATGATGTACAATTTGTCCATGTGTTGTAATCCCATACATACTGTTTACTTACTCTTTTCGGTTGATAGGAAGTTTCTTGACCTTTACAGTTCCATGCTTGCTTTTTCTTTTTCCATCATTCAAGGGTTGTGTGCCCATTCATCTTGCAAGTAGGACAATATTTGTCCGTGTAGGTTTCCTTCTTTGGTTGTTTCATCTCAGACTTACATTCATATGCATTATGTCCTTTCTTGTTACATTTATAACAAAATCATATGAATGAAGTTGTGGATTTAGGAATACCATTCATTTTTCCTCTGCATACATTTGATTTGTGGCCTTGCTTTCCATAGTGATTGCATGTCAACTTTCTTGGTCTTGGATTTTTATAGACATTCTTTGGATCAACTTGATTGGGTGATTCTCCATTTTTAGTAAAGCCTAGACTGGTGTTATTTTTGATTCTTCTTTGTCCATCAAGAAAATCATTCATTCTTTTATTTCTTTCTTCGGCTTTCTTAATAATTTCATTATGCTACTACTAAATTTTGATTTCATGTTTTAGCTTTTCATTTTCTTCCCTTAGCTCACCGATGGCTTCTATTCTTTCAATGAGTTCAACATTCATTATGTTTTCCTCTTGAATCATAAGAATAATCTGATTTGTAATCTCATGATGATGCTCTAGAAGTATTTTTCTTTCAAATTCTTTCTCTTGTAGCTTTTCAGTAATCTTCCTTCTATCATCAATATCTAGTGTTCTTTCTTGATCAGCTTGTCTAGCACTACTCATGACATCAATCATTCTTACCATCTGTATTTCTTGGCCAATTTGTAGAGATTTCACTTGTCCAACTAGATGTTGATTGATTTCATTTAGGCTTGTGATGCTTTCTTATGATGTGTCTAATGCTTTGCTTGTATTTGATCCTGAAGACTCAAATAAATCCGGTATCTCTTCCTCATGGTAATGTGTTTCATTACAACAAGTTTCCATAATATTTCTTTCATCTAATTGATGTCTCATCGTGATTCTAGCTTCTTTGTACTACTCATAGAAGATTTTAATTTATAGCTTCTGATTCTCAATACTCTTGTCAAGTCTATACTTCTCTGTTGTATGATCTTTTCTCTTAAGCCTTTAAGATTTTCTAGATAAGAGGCTTAGCTTTGATACCAATTGTTGGAATTAATGGGAAGTGTGTACAGAGAGGGGAGGGGTAAATTAGTACCTCTAAAAATTTTGTATCTTTTAACCATTATCCTTTAGGTAATCAATTGTTCATCCAACCATCTATTCTCTACTATCTTGATGTAAGCTTTATCAATTCATAAGCTTAATCAAACATGTGAAGTTTGAACAGTCATAGAAACATTCATGAAAGTGATTGAAACATAACACAAGATATGATATTGCAGAAAACTCCTATTAGGAAGTAAAAACTGTGGTGGGATGGCACCCAAACACTCTTCACTATCTGTAGATTGGAAGGGGCCGGTTAAAACTTACAATTTGATCACTTCTAATGATCTACCCTATTAATAGTGTCTATGGAGACATGTTAAAGTCTACTTGGTTAAGAGCTTTAGCAACACTATTGAGTGTGCACTCGGTTAAGAGATTTATAGTTGGATGGTTAAATCCACCTTCCTTGAAAGGATTTTTACACTTTTCTTCACTTGTTAGAATGTAAGAAAATTACAATTTAACCTGGTGTATGTAATCTCCTATTGCTGATTACAGATCCATTTAAGATTAAACATGTTTCAGTATATCATCTAATGTGATTCAATAATACCTCTGATGCTTGGTAGTCTTTGTTCTTGGTTCTTGATAACCAAATTCACCTTTTACAGTTATGGTTCTTAAAACTTTCATTCTGATCCATAGATGTGCTTGCATGCTTCATTCATCCTCTCATCCATTCTCACATCCTTAATAATGAATGATTGTATAATTTATTTATAAGATAGATTGACCTAATCAAGTTTCACATAAAACAATATTAACTCTAAGATCATAGGTTTACAACATTACCTTGATCTTCTAGTCTATGTGTTTTAAATCAGTTATAACCGATTAAAGAACTTACTTTCATGTTTATTGTCCCTAAAGAAAGGGTTTTAAAAATAAATCAAGACTCTATAAATAGAACATGATGATTTTATCTGATGTGGAAGTCAGATCCACTTTTTGTGGGCTAGGAAAATGACTTTCGGTTCATGTCGGTCAGTTATGCTCTGAAGTCACTTAGATTGTTTCTTGGTGTTCTTTCTTGAACTGTATCTCAGGTTCCTATTCTATCATTTTTCACTATGACCCACTTGTTAGGTTCCTCTTTATCATTTCCACTTTGCTTTTTTGGTTTACACACAACATTGTGTCATCGATTTTCTTTGTACTTAGCATTTTTCGATTATCTCTTATATCTATATTTTTGGTTTGCTCTTTGTCATGTCTTTCAGTGTATGCTTACCAAAATTTATGTTTGCATACTAATGGAAAAATAATGTCATTACTAATTTCATGGAGCGCCTTGATGGCAATAACCCAATTGTTACTAAATTCTTCAAAAAAGGAGATGAATGAAGGGAATATGGTTATTGCAGGTAGGAAGGTTAAATTTGATGAAGCCTTGATCGCTAAAGTCACTAGAAGTTTTCATGAGGGAAACAAATTCTACTAGGATAGAAGGCTTACAGAATGGGTGGTTAACAATTTTCCTAAAGAGGAGGAAACAGAATTTGAAGGGGTTTACAGCCTACTATGCAGTACATTACATTGGATGGGAGATCCATAAAGGCATATGGATACCATTTCATCTTGTTGAACCATTTTACTCACAACAAGAAGGTATCTATCCCTCATTACCTCTTATGTTCTATGAATACCAATATTAGGAGTATAAGAGATAAGGAAGCTATTAATTCTACCCTTCATGAATGATTAATGGTTTTATTATTTCAAAACTTTAAAGATAATTATGTGGAATAGAGTATCCCTTTTCACACAGACATTGAAGAGGTCTCTTAGTTTGGTGATGACTCTAATGAGAATCATTATAATAACACTGGCATTAGGGATGAATTTATGTCCGATTTCTCCCACAACACCTCTAATAAGAGGAGAGGGAAACCTGGTCCATCATTATCTGCTAAAAAGGAGAGGTCATTGTCTATTAAGAACAAGGATAATTAAGGATTAAAAATAATTTGGAATTGGAATATTTTGATGATGATAATGAGACTGGTGGTGATGGTATGGATATTGATATTTAAGTGAATGGTAGACCATCTCCTTTGAAGAAAAGAACTCTCTCTCCTCCCAGGAATAAAAACCCTACCCTAGAGGTAGATATTAACCCCGTCCCTTCTCCTCCTTGCCCGCCTTATAATATGGAGAGTAATTCCAACCCTTCAAATGATAAAGGTGACCCCACCCTTGATTATGTCATCCTATTATAGTCGTTAATATCCAAACATAGATTTTTTGCTAGTCCCAGTGTGTTTTCTCAAAAGGAGACTATTGGGTTTACTATTGATCCTTATCTAATTCCTACTTTGAAAGCCCTTAATGACCACACAGAGGATAGTGACATTAATTTTTTACAAACTACCAAAGAAGGGATTATGGATTTTCATAAAATTACAAAATTGTCTTTTCATGAAATAAAGGAATTGAAGATAAAATAGAGGACTCTGGAAGGTAAGATTGATCTTATTGAAGTGAATGCAATAAACGTTGATGTTGTGGATTTTATTGGTATGAATGAAAAGAAAGACATGGTTAAGATCAGTACTTCCAGGCTCAAGGAATTCAAGCAGGATCAACATAATTGAAAATAAAACTAGTAGAATGGAAGAAATGTTGAAGCGTATAGTGGATCAAAGCTATAAAATTATTAATGCCTCTACTAAAAACTTGCGCATCCTGATTGCTAAGTGTAAGATCTAAATTTGGGTTATTCAAAGGATCTCCTAAGTAAGATTTGCATAAAGAGAATTGCATAAAGAAAGAGATCCTAAGTCCAATTTTAGTATTTTACACTTAATTATTATGATAAGAAATGGAGGAAAGCTTGCAAAGAAATAGTGGGATAAGATACCTACCTCATAATATAGAAGATCTAGAAAAACTCATTTTCTGAGGCCTGTATTGAGTTTCTGGAAAATCTAAAGTATGATCCAGAACCGGAATGTAGAGATCAACAAAACCCATAAATATTTTTCCATTCTGATGTTGTCTTATGAAAATGGTCTACCTTGACCCACAAATGTCACCCATGACCCAATAATGTTGACCCTGACCTGCACAGTGTTGATAGAAAATTTGTTCATGGATCTCGGTAGTTCGCTAAAAAGGGTATCCAAATTTGGTCTCACATCTGTTGTTCTACACCTGTAACTCCCTAAAATAGCACCTATAAATATCTAAAAAGAGGGGTTTTGGGGTGGCTATATAGGGTTTTGCCTTAGTTAAACCCCTATTTTCGTGATCTCCACCTCCACGAATAGCCGAATATAGAATGTATGTGTGTGTGTATTGCCCTTTTGAAAAGAGTCTTTAACTATGCAATATCAAGATCTAATCTTCTAGATTAACAATCCTAACATAACATAGAAATGAGAAAGAAATGCATAGATTTGAATATGACAAAGAAAGCATACCAAGCCCCTAAGGCTAAAGTATTCCCATCAACTCACAATCCATAATTTCTACCCCATGATAATGTCCTTTGAGTGCTTGAATGTTGAGAATAGTAGATCTCAAGAGAGTGCCTTCTTTCTTCAATGAAGATCCACAATAGCTTGTCCTCAAATTTTTTGATTGAAATATCATATGTGCTCCTAGCTTATTTCTCTATATCATCCTCTTTCTTGTTTGCATCATCATTTCATCATGTCATCTCTTGATTTCATCTCATGATCAAATGAAGGAAAAAGAGAGTGTTTATATAGAGATCTCAATATAGGCATCGCAGGGGAATGCAAAGGACCCAAATTCAAATTTCACCTTGAATAATGGCCCAATCACAATCACCAACCAAGGAGGGAATATATTAATTCAAATATCAGAGAAAACACTTCTGCATCCGAACCCGGTGACCCATTTTAAGTTTTGGACCCTGATAAGCTCCCAATTTGAAAGTGGGGACCAACACCTGATAGAGGTCTATGTCAACCTTGACATTGAACTAGGTCAAGGTCAAATTTGACCCTAACCTAGGTCAAGGTTTACCTTTACCCTGACCTAAAGTTTCAGGCAGGTCATCAAAAAGTTTATGAGAAGTTCCCAAGTCAGCCGAGGACCTAGGAAGGTGAGGGAATGTTCTAGAATGTTAAGAAGGCCTAGAGAGAGAGTAGGATGAGGCCCAAGAGGACTAATACATAGGTCCTACCTAGAGAAAAGAGCCATGGAGAAAAAAATCTAGGAGGATCCACAAGACCCTAACCCTAATTTCATCTAAACATGTATAATCAAGAACAAATGTATCCTAAATGAAAATCTAATATGTAAAAATACTAAATGAGGGTGCTAAACCTATAAAAATGGAAGTGCTTCCATTTTAATATGATACATTTATCCCCCACTTTAGCTTGGATATGATACTACGTGAATGTGCAAGCTAAAGTAAGAAAACATCATAAAGTATAAAAAGGATATAGCAAAGTCCTTAATGCAAAGATCCTGAAAGAAACGATTAGTATTCACAACCTGAAGCACACAAGGTTAATGAAAATCCATAGAGCACCTAAGTATTACTATGATGATCTTGAGAAGTATATAGAGCCCCTTATGCCCCCCTAATTTGGCTTACTAATTCATGGAAGGTGAAACAGGGTGATAAAGTGATTTCTATACACTGAATATGAAAGTTGTTGAAAAGTATTTTCCTAAACCAATTAGAAGTGTGCTAAACCTTCCTAAACTGATTTAAGAGGTTAGTTATTTGAATCACAATTCCAATTCTTCTGATGACATTGAAAATAGAGCTATCAAACTCAAGTTACGATGGAAAGAATAGATGTCTATCTAAATGCATATAAAGGTAAAATTCAAGTTTAACCTAAATAATTTCAAATGAAACCCTAGTAAAACCCTAATTTACTGCCTATAAATAAGAGGAAGAGACACTTACCACCTCATTCCTACCATTTTTAGAGTTTGAAAAGGGATACAAGATGCCGAAGAGAGAGGAATTTGAATCGAGCCGCATGGAGGTCTTGAGGGAGCACCTGGCCAGCAGACAGCCACTACCTAAGGTAAGCACCTATTTCTAATGCCTGTGATTGAAAATTTCATGTTTTTACAAGGAAGGTTGACCCTGACCCAAAAAGGTCAACCCTGACCTAGTAAGGTCGACCCTGACCCAATAAGGTCGACCCTGAATGGGAAGGTTCTAACCTTTCTGGGGTGAAGGTCGACCCTAACCCATAAAGGTCGACCCTGACCCAATAAGGTTGACCCTAACCCATAAAGGTCAACCTTGACCCAAAAAGGTTAACCTTGACCAGGTCAGGTGGGTACAGTAGATGTTTGATGTAGAAGTACTGATATGATTAATGTTTGTGCTTACAGGATCCCGTCCATCTTTGAGAGCATCCCTTCAGAGGGTTACTACTATCTGTCAGAGGGAGTGTCTCTGAGCTATATTAGGAGGAGATACAGTTATTGAGAGATGTGGGATTGTAATAGGTAGTAGTCCTACCATAGCTGAGGTTCCATTGGTCCATAATATCAGCCATGATAGAGAGATGGGATGAGGATACATGTTCCTTCCATCTTCTGTCAGGTGAGATCACGATCACACTAGAGGATGTGTACAGGATCCTATGAATTTTGATCCATGGTGAGCCTGTCAGACCGAGAGTGCCACAGGGTCCTCTCGAGATTTTTGCAGATATGGAGTATTGTTTAGGATGAGTACCACATATGAGGACCTGATCATATCAGATATCTCTGGTAGCCATACTAGCAGGTTTGACACCTTTGGTATAGAGAGTGATGCTATGTATACTTGCTTTGGTTATAGTGCCCAACACAAATGGTACAATATTTTTAGCACCACTCACTCATCTTGTACATAGAATGGAGAGTGACAGGGTCACTATCTCATGGGGCCATAGCATGTTGGCTCATCTCTATCACAAGCTGAGTCAGTTAGTGAGATACTAGCGGGAGATTCTTATGGTGTGCACCATGGTACAGTTTTGGATGTTTGAGAATTAAACATGTACACGACCATAGGGTGCTCCTACAATGATAGATGCGAGCACACTAAGAGCCTTTGCATATCCACTAGCAGATGTCTGGCAATACAGAGATATCCTCTTTTGGAGAGTATGCCTTGACCGTATACAAGGTATAGATGTGATATGGAGACCTTATTATCAGATGATAGAGTGGCTGGATACTTGACATCAGTTGAGACATTCACAGTAGCACAGCTGCTAGAAGGTCCTACCAATCATGTTGTGATGCCATACTACTATGATAGGGTGATGAGACAGTTTGGTTTGATACAGGGGGTCCTTCAGGCAATACCTCAGTACACATATCTGACGAGATACTATCAGAGAGCCAGTGCCATACGCTGACCTACAGTAGCTGATATTGTGGATAGTGAGACAGATGAGATAGAGGTAGCCCCTGAGATATCCTATGTAGGTGTTAGCATAGAATATATCAGATAATGGAGTTTACAGGGGACCCATCCTATCTTCCCTGATGACTACCCCATAGGTGATCTAGGTCCTTCAGAGAGGAACCACCAAGGAGATGACATACCAGTAGGAGAGGAGGAGGATCAGAGAGATGAGAAGGAGCCTCCCTTGAAGGGAGATCCTATGGAGGAGGAGAGAGTAGAGGAGATGCCCCCAAGCCGCAGTATAGGGACCAGTGATTAGGCAGTCTATATTTATCCCTTGAGATCATGACGACCTCCTCCAGTGCAAACAGAGACACCATCATCCAGGCCTAGACAGAGTGAGCAAGGAGAGTGTAGTCATTCCATTCCCCCACCATCTAGATCCTTTGGTGATACCTAGGCAGGAGATCCAGGTATGATATAGCTTTTAGAATGTTTTGAATAGATATTTTGTCTAGAAGAAGAATTTAAAGAAGTTTTTACATTTTGAATTTTTGCAAGGAGCATAGCTGAATGGATGATTTTTGTATCTGAGGTTCTAAAGGATACATTTATATCCTACCAAATTCCGACTAGAAAGAGAGATTCCCTTATAGGACAAATGGATCCTGGAAGGCATGCATATATCTTCCTATGTGTACAATGAGAATTGAGTTTATGCAAAGAAAGAGAAGAGAAATTGATGGCTGACCTACAAAGAGCCTAGGAGCATGTCTAGGAGATGAGAATATCAAGGAGTCACACACAGACTATCATTCTGAGATCCTCAGCCTCACACCACAGATCTAAGAGAGCTGGGAACCACCGAACTTCAGAGCATAGGGATAGAGATTGATAGATATGGCACATGTTCCACATATGTACCAAACTCAGAAAAAGTTTATTTATGAAGAAAACTTTGTTTTTGAACAATTAGTTCTTATGAATTAATACTTTTATTTTCATCAATGCACAAAAATTCACAAAAGAAAGAGGAAAGGAAAATATGTATGAACGTATTCTAATTTACATAACTTATAAAATATTTATTCTATAAGGAACACATACATACATAAAGGAAGAATGATGAATTAGGGAAAATAACATTTGAGATGCATAATATTAATAGGTTCCTTAAGAGGAACAACATTCATATCAGCAATTTTATAAGCACCTGAAGTAAAATCCTCAATTACTACAAAGGGTCCAAGCCAATTTGGACTAAATTTTCCTTTCTTACCAGGTAGACCATTCACATTTCTTTGGTTTTCATATAAGACTAAATCACCTACCGAGAATGACCATTCAATTACCTTATGATTATATCATTTCTGAAGTGATTTATGATAGGCCTTAATGTGTTCCAAAGCATTTATTTGTTGTTCATCTAACATTTCTAACTCTTGTAATTGTTGTTCCCAGAAAGTATCTTTGTCAATGATCCCATGAAATGAAACATGCAAAGATGGTATTTCTAATTCCAAAGGCATGATAGCATTAGTGCCATAAATAATATTTTAAGGTGAAGTGCCAGTGGCTGTATGAACACTAGTCCTATAAGCCCACAAGGCATGAGTAAGTTGTGTATGCCAATATTTCACATGTTTGTTAAATGTTTTCTTTAATATTTGTTCAATAACCTTAATCGATGCTTCAGCTTGACCATTAGATTGAGGGTAGTAAGGAGTAGAAAATCTATGTTGTATATGATATTTCTCCATGAATTTTGTGACTTCTTTTTTCTTAAAAGATGTACCATTATCCAAAACTATCATTGAAGGAATACCAAATCGTGCTATAATATGGTTAAGGATGAAATCACAAATAACATCTATAGTAGTAGAATGAAGAGGGATAGCTTCTACCCATTTTGTAAAGTAATCCGTAGCCGTGAGAATATATGTATGTCCTTGAGAAGAAGCTAGTGATATTTTACCAATAAGGTCAAAACCCCAAATGCTAAAAGGCCACGAAGCAAATTGATTGCGAAACTCATGAGCAGGAGCATGAATTAAATTACCATGTTGTTGACACTGAGGATACTTTTTGACAAATGTAAAGGAATCTTGGTCGATTGTTTACCAATAGTATCCCATTCTAAGGAGTTTATTAACTAAAGATTTCCCACCAAAATGTCCCCCACAAGAACCAGAATGAGCTTCCGCTAAAGCTACAGGTACTTAGGTTTTGTTAAGACATCTTAATAGTAAACCATTGTAAGAACATTTGTAAAGCATTTCCCCTAAAATGATATAGTGGGCCGCAAGCTTTCTAATACAATTACATGTGTTCCTTGCTACCGATTCTAGAAAAGTATTATCTTTCAAAAAATGAAAGACATGTGAATACCATTCATCTAAATGCAAGCTACAAAAATCAACAATAACCTTATCAAAAATTGCAGGGAGTTTAAGAGTGTGTATAGTAAATTGAAATTCTTCATCATTATTCTCAAGAAAAACCAAAGAATTCACATTTTCCATGGCGTCTGCATGTCGATTATCTTTCCTAGGTAAAGTTTGAATTGTGTAAGAAGAGAATTGTGAAAGAATACCCAGAGCCAAATCTCGATATTGTGTCATCTTATCATTCTTAGTTTGATAACCTCCTTTGATTTTTTCCATAATTAATTGTGAATCACCATAAATTTCTAAGTTTTTAATATGAAGGGATGAAGCTACTCGTAAGCCAGCTATAAGAGCTTCATATTCTGTAATGTTAGTAGTACAAGGAAAAGTTAATTTATATGACATAGGGATAGGTTTCTTCGTAGGAGGGATCAAGATAATGCCCACCCCAGAACCTATCTTGCACCTAGAACCATCAAAATATAACTCCCAAACATCATCTTGTTTGATTGCAAATATATTCTCATCGGGGAATTTTACTGAGGTAACAGTTGTATTAGAATGAGGACAAGGAGCTTCAGCTAAATAATCAGTTAAAGCTTGTCCTTTAATTGACTTTTGAAGGATGAAATTGAGATTGAATTCTATGATCAACATCACCCACTTTGATAATTGACAAGAGAGATCGGTTTTTGAGAAAAGGTGTTTTAAAGGATCAAATTTAACAATCACATTGACTTCAACATTTAACAAGTAATGTCAGAGTTTTTGACAAGCGTAAACCAAAGCCAAGCATTGTCATTCTAGTTGAGTATGTCATGTTTCATAGTCCAACAAGGTTTGACTAATATAGTATACTGGTCTTTCCTTTCTGTCACTATCATGTTGAGCCAACAATGCACTCACAGCATTGGAAGTGGCAGAAGTATATAGATAAAAGGGTTTATTGAATTGAGCAGGTTGTAAGATAGGAGGATTAGCAAGATATTCTTTAAATTGCTCAAAATATTTCTTACATTCCTGGCTCTAAGAAAAAGTGGTATCCTTTTTGAGTAAAGAAGTAAAAGGAACATTCCTATCGGCTAGGTTAGAAACAAAGCGACAAATAGATTTTATTTTACCTTGTAAACTACGCAATTAAGAAATATTCTTAGGAGGAGGCATGATAACGATAGCATCAATCTTTTCAATATCAACTTCTATGCCTTGCTTAGAAATAATAAATCCTAATATTTTTCCAGAATCAACTCTGAAAGCACATTTCTTAGGATTTAACCTCATGTTGTAACTCCTAATTTTGTCAAATATTTCTCTTAAAATAAACACATGATCTTCTATCTATATAGACTTCACAAAGATATCATCCAAATAATCTTCCAAAATCTTATGAATGTAATGATGAAAAATCAAAGTCATAGCACGTTGATAAGTGGCTCCCACATTTCTTAATCTAAAAGGCATCATGACCCAAAAGAATGTCCCCCAAGGTATAATAAATGCGGTCTTAAGTTGATCCTCAGTAGGAATAAAAATTTGGTTATAACCTGAAAATCCATCCATAAAAGATAATAACGCATGACCTATTGTTGAATCCACAATCATGTCAATATTAGGTAGCGGGAAGTCATCTTTTAAGGATTATTTATTTAAATCACAAAAATTAGTGCACATTCTTATTTTATTTTCTCCCTTAGAAACAACCACAATATCAGAAATCCATTGAGTATAATCAATAGAGCAGATGAATCTGGCACCTAATAATTTTTCAATTTCAGCTTTTACCAGTAAAGCGATTCCTAGATTCATCTTTTGAATTTTTTGTTTCACAGGTTTAGCATTGGGTTTAAGGACAATATTATGAGTGAAAATCTTGGGGTCTATACCTGGCATATCCGAATATGTCCAAGCAAAGATATCCTTATATTCAAGCAAGAGAGAAACCAATTGATCATGCTCATCTTGACTCAAACACTTTCCAATTTTAATTATTTTGTCAGCATCATTCTCATCCACTTGAACTTCAATGGTCTCAGTTATTAATAAATTACTTTGTCTGGGAGAATCCATTGGTAAAGGAGAAATATATGGTTCATCATGTTCTCCAAAATAGGCTTCACTATTTAGGCAATACAACTTTCTCCTTTTATGATGAAATGTAGGTGGATCTTGATAAGCTCCTAAAAAATCAGCAATGGCTTCATCCTAAGGAAAGATGTCCAAACTAGGCTTTTGATCCATGTCAAGGAGAAGTGGATTAACCAATTTCAAATTTCCACCACAAATATGATTAACATTCAAAGAAAAAGCCGATGGTTGTCTATAAGGATTGAATCCTAACCCATAAGTATAATCACAACCTTCATTATCCAGGGGTACTTGTATACCTTGTTCATACTTACCACAACATTTTCCATTAAATCCTGATTTCTTGAGTAAATGATAACCAAAACCATATCTGTCGGCCATATCGGATTGAGTTAAAGGAGCGGCATATGTCACATTGTCATAGCAATCTGGTTTTATTGTCTCAATTGTTTCATCACGAGAAGCAGCAACAAAGTTAATTTTTAACTTCTTAGAAAGAGGAGAAGGAATAAAAACTTGTTTTTCAAACTTAGTTTGTCCTTTCATGAATTCCAAATCTGAGATTTTATATTCTCCTAGGAAATTAGGATTAAAATCCAATATTTTGCAATCATCTTCCATTAGGGAAGAAGATGGAATCTCATCTTGTTTAACCTCAGGTGGTTGCTCAGGTTTTTTGACTGGTTGTATAGGCTCGGGAACCTTAACATAGTATGCATTCAGGCAAGGATTTGGTGCATCATCTGCATGCAGTGTGTACATCAGATTTTTATAAATGAACCTAACCTTGTGATGAAGAGTAGAAGGAACCACATGCATAGTATGTAACAAAGCTCTTCCTAATAAAAGGTTATAATTGAGTGGTCCGGGCATATCATGGATAGGAGTGTAGAGAAGCATAGAACCAACTTTAATAGGTAGCGTAATAATACCCAAAGTTTTCTTTGCAATATTATCAAAACCATGAATAGGAATATTGTCTAGTTGAATAGTTGTAAGATCAGCCTTAATTTCCCTAAGCATATCCATGCTACAAACATTAAGCCCAGATCCATTATCAATCAATGTTTTGTGAATAATACTCTGATTAATAGAGACAACAACCATAAGAGCATCATATTGATTCTGCACCTCAATAGTAGGTAAATCATCAGAAAACACAATAGGAGGTATAGACAGCATAGTATGCATGCATTCCAGAAATGAATTAATGTTCTCTTGATTAGGAGGCATTGCAGGCAGAGTAGATAAAGCTTTTTGCAATGCCTCATGATATGTAGGAGAAGTTTGAAGTAATTCCCATAGAGATATCTTAGCCGGAGTAGCGCATAATTGTTCCACTAAATCATACTCTTTCTAGGAAGAAGGTAACCTAGGTGCTTGAGGAAGCATGGGTTGAGAAGGAGGTAAAGTAGCTAGAACAATAGGTTGGGGATTATTTCGTGTGTGATAAGCATGCGAAACAAAGTCTGCGTTATCAAAGAAATCCAGAGGATCTCTGGGTTTACCCTTAATAGTTATTCGAGGACACCCTTTTACTGTCACCAAAGGTTTAGAAAATACCATTTTAGGTGTCTCAATGTTGCAAATAGAGGAAAATGAGGGTAAACATGCATACACTCTATGGTAAAGGTCAATTAGAGAGGTTGTGGAGGAGGATGTAATACAAATAGGATCCATGGAGATCTCATTTGAACCATTTGCATTCTCACTTCCATGTACCTCATTAAGGGATTTATCATTTTGTGTAACAAAATCCTCATCAAAGTATTCAAAACAAAAATATACATGTTGAACACAAAGAAATACTACAAGAATGAAAAATGTAAATGTTTTTGTATTTTTAAAGTAATTTTGTGATTTTTATTATTATTATTTTTATTATTATTTATGACATATAAATGCAAGAAAAAGAAATCTATTTCTCTGTTCATGCAAGATCTAATATTAAATTTAAATCTAACACCAAAGAAAAGAAAGAGTTGTCTATCGTGGGTTCACCAAAATGTAAGATCTAAATTTCGGTTATTCGAAGGATCTCCTAAGTAAGATTTGCATAAAGAGAATTGCATAAAGAAAGAGATCCTACTTCCAATTTCAGTCTTTTACACTTAATTATTATGATAAGAAATGGAGGAAAGCTTGAAAATAAATAGTGGGATAAGATACCTACCTCATAATAGAGCAGATCTGGAAAAACTCATTTTCTAAGGCCTATGTTGATTTTCTAGAAAATTTGAAGTATGATCCGGAACTGGAACATAGAGACGAACAAAACCCAAAAATATTTTTTTGTTCTGATGCTGTCTTATGAAAAAGGTCGACCTTGACCCACAAATATCACCCCTGACCCAATAATGTCAACCCTGACCTGCATAGTGTCAACAAAAAATATGTTTGCGGATCTCGGTAGTTCGCTAAAAAGGGTATCCAAATCTGGTCTCAAATCTGATGTTCTGCACCTGTAACTCCCTAATACAGCACTTGCAATTATCTGAAAAGAAGGGTTTTGGGGTGGCTATATAGGGTTTTTCCTTATTCAAACCCCTATTTTGGTGATCTCCACCTCCACGAATAGCCGAATATAGAATGTATGTGTGTGTATTGCTCTTTTGAAAAGAGTCTTTAACTATGCAATATCAAGATCTAATCTTTTAGATTAACAATCCTAACATAACATAGAAATGAGAAAGCAATGCATAGATTTGAATATGACAAAGAAATAATACCAAGCCCCCAAGGCTAAAGTATTCCCATCAACTCACAATCCATAATTGCTACCCCATGATAATGTCCTTTGAGTGCTTGAATGTTGAGAATAGTAGATCTCAAGAGAGTGCCTTCTTGCTTCAATGAAGATCCACAATATCTTGTACTCAAAATGCTTGATTGAAATATGATACGTCCTCCTAGCTTGCTTCTCTATATCATCCTCTTTCTTGTTTGCATCATCATGTCATCTCCCGATTTTGTCTCATTATCAAATGGAGGCAAAAGAGAGTGTTTATATAGAGATCTCAATATAGGCCTCCTAGAGCAATGCAAGGGACCCAAATTCAAATTTCACCTTGAATCATGGTCCAATAATAATCACAAACCAAGGAGGGAATATATTAATTCAAATATCAAAGAAAACACTTTCGCATTCAAACCTGGGGACCCATTTTAAGTTCTAGACCCCGATAAGATCCCGATTTGAAAGTAGGGACCAACACCTTACAGAGGTCTATGTCAACCTCACCCTTGACCTATGTCAAGGTTGACCTCAACCCTAACCTAGGTTAGGGTCGACCTTGACCCTGACTTGAGGTTTCAGGCAGGTCATCAGAAAGTTTCTGAGGGGTTCCCAAGTCAGTCGGGGACCTAGGAAGGTGAGAGAATGTTCCAGAATGTTAAGAAGGCCTAGAGAGAGAGTAGGATGAGGCCCGAGAGGACCAATACATAGGTCCTACCTAGAGAAAATAGCAATGGAGAGGGAAATGTAGGAGGATCCACAAGATCCTAACCCTAATTTCACCTCAACATGTATAATCAAGCACAAATGTATCCTGAATGCAAATCTAATATGCAAACATACTAAATCAGGGTGCTAAACCTATAAAAATGGAAGTGCTTCCATTTTAAGATGATACGCTAATATAGAAAGATTAGTTAATGAGAAGGATATTGCTAAATTTTTTGATGGAAAGGATTCCCCGGATGTGAAGATCACTATTCCCCGTAAAAAGAATCCTGCCAACACTAGGAAAATGGAGAAGTCTACCAACTAGGAGATTAAGGAGATAAAGAAGGCAGCCAACACTGTGGACCAACTGGAACTTGATGCTAAATATATAATAAAGAATATGGTCTAGGTTTGGTTTTAGTTCTTAGTTTTTTTCTGGTGTTGTTTCCATGTTCTGTGTCTTTTGGTTGTTTGTTGTCTTCTTTCAGTTTGTAGATTTTTTTTTGTGCCAACAACTGTTTTAGCATTACTATATTTATCTAGTTTTTCTTGGTTTCTTCTTGTTTATACTCTTTTTTCTTCATGTTTCAGGTCTGTGTAAAGCTTTCTTTCTTTTTCAAAAACTTAAAATAGAAATTTTCTATTAATTAACACTCAAATTGTAACAACACACTAAAAATTTTATTTACTTAAAAAATTCAAACAATAATCACTTGTAAAAGAAAGTAATTACAAGATTGGACAATTTTCTAGCCTCTCCCTCTACATATCCAACCTCTCTATAATACCTTTATTCCAGACATTTCAATACCTATATACTTTGTATAAGGCATATATTTCATACCTCTCACTGTATGTTACCACACATTTTTCACTCTTCAATGGATACAAATCAAGTCTATCTTCTTTTCGGATGCCTTTTGCTTATTCTTGGAATCATCTCCCATCAAGTCCCCTTTTTCTAAATCCTACACTTAATACCACCACCTTATTTACTAATTTATCCACTTTTACATTTGCATCCCTTCTTCATAAATGATCAATGATTCACATTCCATTATAGTGTTACCTTTTTAACAGATTAAATTCTATGTTTTCTCTTCCTTTATTCCTAATGTTCTCTATTTCTTATTCCATGTAATCCCCTAGCTTTTCTATGTTCACAGTCTTTCCTTTCCTCCCTCACCATGATATTTGGTATTACTTCCTTGGCCACATTTATTTTGGCGGGGTGTCCATTTAATATTTTATCCCTATCCCTCATCTTTTTATCATTATAGCACTTCATAATCTACCATTTATTCCAACATTTTAGTTTTTGATTGGTGGTAAAAATAGGTTTTATGGGGACCCAAAAACCCTTACAACGATTACAAAAAATAAACAGGTGATAAAACCACCAATATAAAATAGTGATGAAGCCCAACCTGCAAAACCTAGGACCAACACAAAAAACCAGAGACGAAAACCAGAAACCACCTAAACCACCCAACAACTGAAAACCAAAAAATGAACCAGCAAAAAAGATGGGGAAGAGTAGGACCTAGGAAAACTCTAGAAGAGTGCCTTCCACTTCCTTCTTAGTCTCAGAAACCTTCTTGATAGCAGCATTGAAGTCTAAGAGTTCCAAGATCCTGTCTTGGATTTTCTTCTTTTTGGCAGAACGTGTGCGCTTACCGGACCAACATCCTTCTTATACTCTTTTTCATACTCAATCTTGATGGTTGGAGAACCAACATCCAACTCTAATTTGATGGAGTTAAATAACTCCATAGAAGAACCCATACAAATTTTATTATCCTTCATGTGCTTCTTGAGAGTGTTCTCCAGGATGTCAAATCTATCCCGCACATTCTTCATATTATTCTCATCTTATTTGTCCTTATTTCCATCAATCCCGACCGACCCAGAATCCTATTTTCCTTGAATAAGATCCACTCTGGTAGAGAGGGAACACAAGCTGAGATGGAGGATTTTTATTTCCTTAATGACCCATTTCATTATGCAAAATGAGTACATCAACATCGCATTTGTAGTTTGGAGAACTCCAAAAGGGGGTTCAATTTTTTCATCCATGTCATCTTGAAGGAGCTACACATTCCGTTCCTACATGTCAACCATTCTAGAAAAAGGAATATGTCTAGAACTAGAAGGGACATTACCCTTCTCAGTAGTGTCTAGACCAGGGGTATCATCGTCCTTTCTCTATGACTACACCTCCATGACCACATTGAGCTTCGAAGAAATGGGAACATCATGATCTTTTGAGCTTGCATAGTTGACCATTATAGGAAATTTCTAATGACCCACATCCCCCTAAATGTCTTCAAGGTCAATCCCTTTCTGCTGGGTGATATGGGCAAACATAAACTTGTCATCTTCATCGCAAGAAACACTCTTCAAAACAGACAGGGACTCCTTACTCTCATCTTCAGACTGGGAGTGGGGGATATAATTGATATCCTCATAACTGTCAATACTATCACCATCAGAGTCGTATCCATACCTTTATTTTTTCAAATTTTGGTTTCTTAATAGTCGGCTCTATAATGTCCTCTCCTACCTAAATCTATTTACTCAAGGCCTTAGCAGATCTAGAGTCTCTAGGTGAGAGAATAAGAGGGCTATTGACCACAATTTTCTTACCATGCTCAACAATTAGAAGAATGAGGCCCTCATGTAGAATGGGATTGCTCTCTTTTTTCCTATGGTCGATATTACTATGAAGGAGAGAATGTAAAAGGTAGAAAGGAAATGAAACCCTAAACTTATGTTTGAAATGAAATAGCAGCATGAAATGGTAAGAGTGAGCCCTTTTATACCTCCCATCCAAGGAGATATACTCCATAACAGTAGTAATCACCTTTGCGCAGAACTCCTTGATGTAGTCAACATCATAACATCCACCAGAATCTTTCACTAGACTCTCAGCCTATGCCTTGTCCTTTGGGAAGTGTTGAATAACCTTATGGGATATCTTCTTATCTCTGTAAAACTTCAAGCCCTTGGTATTCAAACCAGTCACCTCAGCAATAAGGTCTTTAGTAATTTTAATGACCATTCCTCCAATAACCACGATACCATCCTTCCACCTCTCTACAAAATATTTCATGACAACATCTTTAGAACCATGAAGGTGCTCCATGTAGGTAGTAATGCCACCCTTGTTGAGCTTATCCCAGACATTAGTATAATTCTTCCATTTTTTACAGTTCTTTGGCTCCTTATGGTTAAGCCCACCACCCATGATACCCTCCAAGAATAAACTCTCAATAGAAATGGCAGAAACAAGACAAAGATAGAGCAGAATAGCCAAATTCAAATTGTTAAAAGTGCAAGTGTAGGCCTGTCTGTACTTAGTAACCTTGGGAAAGACAAGACTTCCCGTAACCCTTTTAACTACATTTAATGACTTTCATATTTTCATAAGAGATTTTTGAGATTTTCCAATTCTGCTCTTTTGCTGTGAGTCAGATCATACACCAACTTGGCCTTCACCTCAATGGTCAAATCACTACTACCATGCCAGGTCATGATGTCCTTGGCCTTAACAGCAATGTTTGCCAATGCATCCATGGTACAATTTGCCTCCCTAAAGTTATGCAATATAATGACATTCTTGAAATAATTAATGATTATGCAAGCCTCATCAATAATAGCCTCAATATACTATGATGGCGTAGTAATTCCTTTTATCTGGTTTAATTTATTCATTGAATCACCTTCAATCCACATGTTTGAGGGCGTTTCCTTATTAATAATTTTTAATGTTTAAAGGAGAGCCATCACCTCCACTACGTGGTTGGTCTAGAAACCAATGGGGAATGCCATAGAAGAAAGATAATTGGCCATGTCATCCTGAATTATACCTCCACAACTAGCAGGGCCCAGATTCCCCTTCACTGCACCGTCAAAATTGACTTTAATCCTGCTAGGAGGTAGAGAAAGCTATATGACATTCTCCCATTGGAAGGAGGATTTATCTTTAGTGCCAGTATATATCCAGCATTAAAATCTATCTTAACTCCATTCCAGACATTACAATTCTCCTTGATTCTTCTCTTGATCTTTTTAGCTATCACCACCAAAAGCAAGGCAATATCTCTAAATACTCTATCATTGCGTTCATGCCATAGTTTCCAAATAACATGAGGGGCAATGATGTTCCACAACAACCTATCCATAGGAACCGCAAAATTTCTCCACTAGATGAAAAAATTATCCATATAATTTGGGAAAACCAACAAATCTTCCAGAATTGCAAGGTGAGACACCAAACTTCTCTGGGGTATCGACAGTCAATATCCATATGGAAGACCGATTCCATAGCATTCTTAGATAGAAAAAATCTGTTAGGTAGAATCATACCTCTCTTTTGGAGATTATCAATAGTAAGAATCTTATTCTTCAAAATCGGCCAATAAAAAATGTAAATTTTAGGAGTTAGCCTTTTATCCCAAAACTGGGCCCAAAAGGGAAGAGGATCCAGAGGCTTTAACAAAATCTCAGTAGCCGAAGCAACAGAAAAAAAATCCTGAAGGGAGCATTCCCCAAATCAGATTATCCTTCTTGTTAGAATCCACTTTCCAGATATTCAGATCCATCATCAAAGGCTTAAATGAAAAATCAACATCATATAGATCAACCCAGGACTAGTTCTCCTAGTAATCTTTTGCCCATGGGCCAAATCTCTGAATACATATATCAATAAAAGGCTAGAGAGTAGGAATAGAATTTAGAGGAAAATCTTTAAGCCAACAATCATCCCAAAAATTAATTCTCCTGCCAGTACGGGCAAAATCCACTTAGCACCCTTGAAGGTCGTCTTTGTATGCACCCTAAAATTGTCGCCTAGACTATGGGGCCTCATTTATCATTTTATCATTTAATCAAATTCCTGAATCAATACTTTGCAACATTTTTAATTTAAATCAATTTCCTTGATCAAATCGTAATTAATTCAATTATTTCAATTTTTTCCAAGGTTTGATCATTTTTATTTAATTAAAAGATTTAATCTCTCTTTTAATTAAATAACATTCATCTTATTTAATTAAAATAAATTCCTCCCATTTAACTAAATAAAAATCTTCTAATTTATTTAATTATAAAGAAAACCCCTCTTTGAATTAAATAAATAAAAATCCCCACATAAAGCTTTTCTTTTCATGAAAAAGGAAATAAATTAAATAAAAATCCTTTTTTCTTCACATCTTTCTAAGTGGTGGGATTTTTGCTTTTAATGAGCACATGGATCAACCAAGATTTAATCTCCACCATTGCTCATTTCTTTTTGCCTCTTAATCTCAACCATTCACTTTTCTTTATAAGGAGCCATCTCCTTCTCATTTAGGATCCCCTTTTTTTTTGTATTGTTATGCCGCAGGCTTGGAGAGCAATTTTAGAGGAGATTTTGAGCACTCAAACTTCGATATTGCAACTTCTCTATCTTCTTATCTTCTTCTTCTTCTTCTTGCATCCATGGATATTCATGTAGATTAGATTCATATTAGATTAAATTCATATTTTCTTCCATAGATTAAGCTTGCATATTTTCTTTTATAGATTAATCATGCATTGTTATCATATACATTAATTTCCTTTTATACAGTGCAATCATATAGAATAGTTGTCATTTTCATGCATTGAATCTCTCATTTCATGGTGTACTTGCAAGGGCACAACTAGGTCAATCTTAGGGCCTTCATCACAAACCTTTTCAATCCATGACTAGGGAGCTATGAGTCACCATTCAAGATCTCATTCTTGAGAAATCTTGGATATAATGATTCATAGAGGTGTGACACATTTTTAGCACACATTTTTGGCGCCCACCATGGGGCAGATCTTGCCTCATCTTTTATTTTTCTTGCAAAATCTGATTTTTCTGTCCGTACGACTCTGTGACAAAATTTCATGTGACATTTTGCTTAAAATGGCATGAAGTTTTGTCTATTTGTGCAAAATTTTGTGCAATACACAGAGTTTCATCACGCGGCTCTGTGTGACTTTTCATGCAGACTTTGACACCAGGCAGTAATCTGAAATTATTTACTATTTTCTGCATTTTTTTTCTATCTGTGTGTTTCTTTGTGCGAGATTCTATGAATCTTTGTGTGGCTATTCATGAATATTTGCATGACACTCTGAGAATCTTCATGTGAGATTTCACAACAAAGATCTAATTTTTATTGCTATATTTTATATCTTTGATCTCTAACCACTAATGTTTACTATTTATTGATGTTGCTGGTTTGGACTTGCGTGGATAAACAACAAAAATTTCATGTTGCTTTAGACTTGAGGTATTTTGTTGCATCTCTATAACATTTGGATTTTGGAAATAAAAATGAACCTCTCATGTGTTTATCTTGAGTGTTTTCTTGCTTTCAGAGATCACATTTCCAATTGGTGCTCTAAAAATGGACCTAGATTTGCTTTCTTGCATATATGTTTCACATAGTAATTAGGCCCTATGAACACTATTTGTGGTGATCTTGAGAGAGTGGGCTTCATTCACTTGTCTTACATGTGAAGCTCTTCTTGACGATAGATCCCCTTATAGGTAGGGAAGGATTTTTCATTACTTCAAACTTGGTTTAGTCTTCAACTTTTGACGTCACTTTCTCTCTTGAGATTGGTGGTCATTGTTGTTGATATACGAACCTTGGCTGAGGTGATTTCAAATTAGGGGGTCAATTAATCTATTTGCTATGTTTGGGTGAGGTGAAGAGGCTAGAGGATTATGCTCTTTCCCATTTGGGAGAATCAGAAACTTGGAACCCTTGAATCTGAACCAAGTCCCTATGTGGTTCATATTGTGAGTCTTCCTTGTTAGAGAAGATTAACCATAATGGACACTCCCTTTATTAGGTAAACTATGTGGACAAATTCTCAAGCAGTAATAGCCATTTTTTCCATGGTAGCAACAACCGCTATATAAATTTCCTTATGGAAGAAATCTCCACAGGTGTGGTCTCTTGTTGGGTTGTCAGATCTCCTCAGTAGCTCCTAATTGATTAAATTCTTAGACTGTGTCAAAACCTCAGTGCACCAGGATTGGATTTCACCCACTTGAGATTGAAAAAGTTGCAAAGTCAAAACCATTACTAAGAACCATAGTGCAACCGACTTTTTCTTTTCTAGGACTATGTGCATGATTGCAAAACATTTTGAGAACATACACAAGTAGAATTTTTAGGAAGTATAAATACTACGTCACTATTATTGTTCATGTGCAAGGTTGCTTTGTCCCTTGCTCATTTCTTGATGACAAATGTTTTCTTGAAACTCCCTGATTTCTCTTTTGTGTGCCTGATTCATGATAAAATCTGCCAATACATCTAGTTGGTTATTTAAAATGAACAAAACTGAGTTCTGATTCCTTCCCTCGTGCAAGAAAACTGTTTCTTCGCATGGTTCGCTGCAGTGATTTTTTTAGTGGCTAATATTAGCCAATTGGCTAATTTTTGAAATTTGAGAATCCAAATTTGGCTAATAATTCAAGATTTAAGGCGACCTAAATCACCAAAATTTTACAAAATTTTATTTTAGAAATATTTAAATTGCCAAATAATTTATTTTATTAAAAATTTGAACTCAAATATTCGCCTAATATTTGATAGATGGTTTGATTCAATTCGCCTAAATTTTATCAATTATTATAGAAATGTAAATTAATTCACCAATAATATATTATAACTGTTAGTTATAGTAGGGTTGTGTCACCAATATTAGTTGTCATTATTGATTTAAAATATAATCTAGTGATCTTCATTATATTCCATGAGGCAAAAATGTTACTATCTTATTTGTAACGCTTATCGGGGCTAAGATTTCCTTGATAAATCAATGACATTGAAGAAATTTTGGGTCCTATTATAATAATAAAAATAATGATACATTTATCTCACACAATACAATGAGGATTATTTGATTATATTTTAAATAAATGGTAGCGACTAGATACTATAGAGTTCCCTTAAACCCATCAAATATTTTCATAGTTAGCCTAATAATTTTCTATAAGAACTATTTTTTCTTTAAATATAATTATTTTCCATGGTCATTAATGAAATTTTCTTTATCGCTTGAGATTCGCCAATATTTTCAACAAAAAATTTGTGATTAAAAAATATTCACCAATACAAATAATTTGTTTTCCCAAAAAATTGAGAGATTCGCCAATAGGAATTAATTTTTAAAAAAATAAAATGAAAGATTCGCTAGGATTTTATATATTTTTCTAGAGGGGGGTTTCTTAAACTTATCCCTGGTTCACTGTGTTTCATCATGCGGCACTATGAGAATCATCATGCGATATCCTGCTTGTTGCTGTCAAATTTGCTATCATTCTATCATAGCAGTTTTGTTTTCCTTGCAAAACTTCATGCGATCCTGTGGTAATATTTGCGTGAGAAAGAATTTCATCACACAAAATTGTCTTCTGTTTCCATACCAGTGAGTTGTTTGCTATTATTTTTTTGAGCCTATTTATCCTGCTATCCTGTCATTTTCCAGTTTTCTTGGTTGATCCGCGTCAGATTGGATTACTTACCCCACTGTTAGAATCTTTTGTAGCTTTGGATTCTTGCATTTTGACCTCTTGGATTAGTAATGTTTTATTTCACAAGTGACCTTTCTTGGAGCTTGGTGAGCTAGAAACTATCCTCGTTGAAAAGATAAACCTTTAGATTCTTTGATAACACACTTGGAGATTTTTGGTAATCTCTTGTCCATTTACTTACACACAAAATTCAATTTCAATCAATATAACTTGGGTAATATCATCCTCCTAATCCATATGTGCTACGATACTTATCCAAAATGTGGGCACCTCTGTGGCAGTGTTGGCTTACGCTTCTTGCAAATTCTATTTTACCATCTCTTTTTTGGACAAGTTAATGCCTTTACTATCCTAGTTTGGTACCAACCTATCTTAGGGTCATCCTATCAGCTAGTAATTTTTCTTTCATGTCAGTTACAACAAGATATCAAGTAAATCAAGGAAAATGACCTCAAGTGGTCTTCAACCAATTACCCTTAGTTCAAACTCGCCAAAAACATAAGGGAAAAGAACCCATATTTTATCAATCACCTAGGAACAACTCAGAAATTTGGTTTGATTACAAGAGTCACCTTAGTGAGTTGGGTACCTCCTTAGCATATTCTCACTCTTCTATGGATATGAGTTACACAATGACTCGATGAGAGAGAGAAGACATGGATAAACGTCTTGATGACATATTTGCTAAGCATAGAGATGCTATTTTATTTGGTGGTTCCTCTACTCACCGTTGAACAACTTCACGGCTTATCTCAACAAGATGTCTAGATGTACATCAAAGGGCTGAGAGAGATAGAGGTAAAAGACAAGCTTATGAGGATGAGTTATCACAACATGAGAACCAAGGATATTATCTTTATGACACTCATGTTAATGTAACCTATACCAACAACTTGTTTCAAAATTCAAGACCAAGTTCACCACTCAAGACATCTGCAACATACATGAGTGAAAGACTTAAGAGGATTGAGCATGAAAAGAAAGCCTTCCTAGATGAACAAGCTAAAAAGGAAGAAAAAATTAGACTCCTAGATTGGGAGAGATAGACTTTGGTAGAAATGGAAAATAAAGCCTTTCAAGAACAACAAGATAGACTCTTGGCTCAACGACTTAATGACCAATTCAACAACATGCATGTTAGTGGTGGAAACAAATCTCCTCCATCCAATCCTCCTAAGACTCCACAAAGTAGAAGACATTCAAGATCACCATCATGATCTCCTAGCCCTAGAGGAAGAATGGTTTTGAGACATGATCATTATAGGAGACGAACACCTCCTAGGAACTCAAGGCAGCTTTCCCAACATGCTCAATATGGTTCAAAGAATGGGGGCAGTAGCTCAAATTTTGATCACACCTCCCAAGACTTTATGAAAATGAAACAAGAACCACTTTTCCAATAGTATGTGGAGAAATATTTAGAGAAAAACAAAGATAATTTCCTAGAGAGCCCAATCATGAAGGGTGCTAGGGTCCCTTACAACTTTGATGTGTATAAAAAGATTAAGAAACAAGATCCATCTCAAGAGGAAGAGCTCAAGGAACTTAAGAGCATGGTGGAAAAGATGATGGTGCCTAATAATTGTTTCTCACTGGATTCAATTTTTTCTAATCCTTATGATAAGTGTGTTGACATGAAAGAGTTCCCTAGAAAGGTTGAAATTCATCAATATGACAAATATGATGGCAATGGAGATCCGCACGATCATGTGCGCCTCTTTTATACCACAAGTTTTGAGTTCCACCAAGATGAATCCTAGCTTATGAGATTATTCCCAAGGAGTCTTAAGGGTTAAGAAATGGAATGGTTCACCAAAATAACTCCCCCCATTAGGACTTTCAAGGAGCTTGTTCAAAGATTTGTTCAACACTTTGCATACAATCTTTCAATATCTATCACCTTGCTGGACTTATGTAATTTAAAGCAGAACCAAGGGGAATCCTTTGTGACTTTCTTGCAAAGGTGGAGGCGCAAATGCTCTTGCTATTCTAGAACCATTCCTAAAAATGAAAAGATTGACATCCTTGTTAGCAATTTAGTTCTTGAACTATAGTATGAAGTTAAGAAAATGGTTTTTGATTCATTTGACACCATGGTTGATACCGCATGTAGGATTGAAGATGTTTTAAGAGAACAAGGAATTTTGACCAAACATGGAAATAAGAACAATGGTCAAAACAATAACAACTCTAACAAGGATAAAGGGAAGAACACGCATTGGAATAGGAACAAACAAGTGGTTAATGATGGAGTTGTGGATTCCTCCCAACCAAAAGATCAACATGTGTTCCATTTATCTAGCATCGTTAAAGCTTTGAATCTCACTACATCCAATCAACAAGTAAGTCAAGGTACCAAGATAAGCCTAAGAGAGGAAGACACCAATTTGCAAAACTTGGTGATTCATATGTGGATATTTTGAAAACACTTATTGCTAACAACCTTGCACATCCTCAAGATCCTATGAATTTTCATATACCGGATGTTAAACCACATAAGTGGGCTGAGAAGGCCTTTTGCATATTTCATAATGGTATTGGAAATGACATTGAACACTGCTACAAACTCTGGCATATCATTGAAGATCTCATTGAGAATGGAAAGCTTATGACAGATGGATTGAACACCAACACCAATCATAAGGCATTCAAGGAACCTTTGCCCAAATATGAAAAGGGGGAAACCTCTAAAGCTAAGAATGGAAAAGTTGAGATCAATTATACCTACATAGATGCGGAGAATACTATCAACATGCTTGAATTTGTAGAAGAGAATGTAAATATGATGAGGGGTAGAGATCCCTATGGTTATGATCTAGACGAGGACTCTCCTCCTATTTTTTATGAAGAACCTATTGTGGTACTAAGGGGTCCCAACTCTAGAAGGTCGTCTCAAGCCCTTAATGCTGTGACATGAAGTCAAGGTCCCATTGTCATTAGAGGACCCAATTCAAGCCAATCTAGTAAACCTAAGCAAGTGGCATCCAAGGTTGTCACCTTAAAAACAGTTGTTAATCCTAAGTGAATTTATAGTCTTCTTGATCAGTTACAGAGAACCCCAGCTCAGATTTTGATCTTTGAGCTCTTAGAGTTGTCCCCGAGACATAAGCAAATCCTTGAGGATGCTTTGTGTTGCCCAAATTTTCCCATTCTGTGCAATTGACCTGGTCTGCCCTGTCTTGCGTCTTCTGTCTTGTTTTCCAGGGGTTCATGTCTTCACTTGACCTTCAACCCTAAAAAACCCTAAGTCTTTCATGTGCAAACAAGGTGAAACAAGCCTTAAGCCTTGGCACGTTATGTTTCGCAGTTACTTTTTCCAATCACTAAGAGCATGTGCCTATTTTCCAAGTCGCTTGATCGCTTCAGCCTGGGCGAATATTCCTTTCTTTCTCCCGACTTCACTTTTCCTTTGTGTCGCATAGTCTCTTAACACTTTGGAATATTCCCCTTGCATCTTCCAACTTGGCTACCTCTCTTCAGTCGCATGATCTCCAGATCCATGTTAAGCCCTGTGAAAAGTGGGACCCTCTTGGTCAGTCGGGTGATCACGTGACCCCCAGCGAATATTCCCTTTTATCTCCCGACTTTGCTTTTCACTTTGTTGCGTAGTCTCTTGAAGAAACAAAATATTCCATCTATGACTCAAGACTTAGCAATTTCCCTTCAGTCGGGTTGTCGCTTGATTTTATGTTATGAGATTTTAACATAATGGGACCCGCCTCAGTCGGGTGATCGCGTGAAGAATTGGCAAGTCAAAGAAATGTCTTCCGACCTTGCGCCTACTTCATGTCGCATGATCGCTGGATCAAATCAGTCAAATAGTTAGGCTCTTTCTTCAGTCGCGTGGTCTCGTGATTAAATGGTAGTTAAGAGATAACATTCCTGACCATGCGACTAACTGTTTGATGTTAGTAGAAATACTCAGTCAAGTTGTCGCTAGAAAAGGGGCGATGACTCAGTTGTTCGGAAAGTGTTACATGGACAAAAGAAAAGATGACATCTGTCACAGAGCTAATGGTTGTTGCCTGATTGCTTGATGAAGGAGGAGAATCATGCGATAACAAGACTAAGGTATGTTTACCCTCAGTCGCGAAGTCTCCTGATGATTTAGGGGCATAAGGAAATATAAAGCGATTAAAAGACAGCCGTTCGATGAAGGAATGATAGGATCCAACGGTGGTCGTGTGGTCTGGAGATCAAAGTACCCTACAGAGAAAGTACTCTCGACTCAGCGACAAAGGTCAGTCGGGATGTCGCTAGAAGGATTTAAGGGGACTCAGGCACTGTTTGAAAAGTCAAAGGGCTTAGACATTGGATCCCCTGACTTGGCGACTAAGCTTTGTCGCGTGGTCTCGAGACAGAGAGATAGCATCTGGCGATCAGGCGACATGCCGTGACAGTTTAGGGTGGCAGTTAGGTGCATGGTTGCAGGAAGAAAGGTGAGTTAAGGAAAATTCCTTGCGACTTTGATTTCACTCAGTCGGGATGTCGCCAGGAGTAACTCAGGTGGGCCAGGGGTTAAGAAAAAGCACAGTGTCGATGGGTTGTGAGATTTAACCAGGGTTAAGGACCGATGCTCGCAAATTGGAGACTAACGGTCAATCACAAGGTTGCAGGAATTTGAATTTGAAATATGGCGGCAAGTTTGACACTGTGAAGCATTCAGCAGCCATGGTTTCTCTGTGCTCGTGTTCCAGATTTGATCAAAGGGTTTCCAATTACAAAAAATCATGCACAGAAAAGTCAGCCGAGATTTGAATAGATTTGTTTCAATGTTGGTGAATAGGATGAGATTCAGCGTGTTGCAGAGCAGAACAGAGTTATGACTAAGTTTCCAGAAGTGCCACGAGGAAGGAGAAGAAGTCCTGGGCGTTGATAAGATGAACACTTGGCCACACTCTGTTCACAGACAAGAGGGGCAGTTATTGCAGAGAAATATAGGTGAACAGGTGTGCACAGCTATTCAGAGTGAACGTAAATGCTGCTATCCACCATCTACCAAATCTGATTTTCAATTGCCAGATCGAGGAGGAGCATGAAAATATCCATGAATATCTATTTGACTCGGTCATTCTCCACCATCTCTTCTCTCTCTTTTCCTCTCTCCTATGATTTTAGGGTTAGGGTTTTCCATGATCATCCGAAGCTTGTTGCATCCTAAGGGATCCCAAGATGGTCATAGCCCTATATATAGCAGAAAAGCTACATTTGCAAGGGTCGGTTCTTCTTCTTTTGTTCTTGCTGTTCTGTAACTTTTCTGAGTTCTTGACAGAGATAAAGAGATTTTGTAACCCAAGATTTCCATTTTATTCAGAAAAGGATGCTCTGTGACAAATTTTCTGTCCTTAGTATATTTTGTGTCTAAGTCTGTAACTCACTATGAGAAGTAATATGCAGAGTTTCAATTTTTGGATCAATTTGTTGGA
>MU224748.1:428803-442958 GCA_018584345.1 Thuja plicata
TTTGAGATCAATCCTTCTCTGTAAGTCCTTGTCCTCTTGTAAATATTTCCCTGTTTTCCTTCCCTGCTTTCTAGCATAGTTTCCTGTTTTCCAAGAAGTGCACGCGCATAGTTTTTGTCGCTGTCAATTTTTGTGATCTGAGAATGACTCCATTCCCAATGGATGTCTCAAGGCAACTGGTCTTCATGCTTAGCAGGCAAGCATCCCGCAGAAATCGCCAAAATGTTGCCCAAATTTTCCCATTCTGTGCAATTGACCTGGTTTGCCCTGTCTTGCGTCTTCTGTCTTGTTTTCTAGGGGTTCATGTCTTCACTTGACCTTCAACCCTAAAAAACCCTAAGTCTTTCATGTGAAAACGAGGTGAAACAAGCCTTAAGCCTTGGCACGTTATGTTTCGCAGTTACTTTTTCCAATCACTAAGAGCATGTGCCTATTTTCCAAGTCGCTTGATCGCTTCAGCCTGGGCGAATATTCCTTTCTTTCTCACGACTTCACTTTTCCTCTGTGTCGCGTAGTCTCTTAACACTTTGGAATATTCCCCTTGCGTCTTCTGACTTGGCTACCTCTCTTCAGTCGCATGATCGCCAGATCCATGTTAAGCCCTGTAAAAAGTGGGACCCTCTTGGTCAGTCGGGTGATCGCGTGACCCCCAGTGAATATTCCCTTTTATCTCCCGACTTTGCTTTTCACTTTGTCACGTAGTCTCTTGAAGAAATAGAATATTCCATCTATGACTCGAGACTTAGCGATTTCCCTTCAGTCGGGTTGTCGCTTGATTTTATGTTAAGAGCTTTTAACATAATGGGACCCACCTCAGTCGGGTGATCGCGTGAAGAATTGGCAAGTCAAAGAAATGTCTTCTGACCTTGCACCTACTTCATGTTGCATGATCGCTGGATCAGCTCAGTCAAACAGTTAGGCTCTTTCTTCAGTCGCGTGGTCTCGTGATTAAATGGTGGTTAAGAGATAACATTCTCGACCATGCGACTAACTGTTTGATGTTAGTAGAAATACTCAGTTGGGTTGTCGCTAGAAAAGGGGCGATGACTCAGTTGTTCGAAAAGTGTTACATGGACAAAAGAAAAGATGACATCTGTCACAGAGCTAATGGTTGTCACCTGATCACTTGATGAAGGAGGAGAATCACGTGATAACAAGACTAAGGTATGTTTACCCTCAGTCACGAAGTCTCCTGATGATTTAGGGGCATAAGGAAATATAAAGCGATTAAAAGACAGCTGTTCGATGAAGGAATGACAGGATCCAACGGTGTTCGCGTGGTCTGGAGATCAAAGTACCCTACAGAGAAAGTACTCCCGACTCAGCGACAAAGGTCAGTCGGGATGTCGCTAGAAGGATTTAAGGGGACTCGGGCGCTGTTTGAAAAGTCAAAGGGCTCAGACATTGGATCCCCCGACTTGGCGACTAAGCTTTGTCGCGTGGTCTCGAGACAGAGAGATAGCATCTGGTGATCAGGAGACATGCTGTGACGATTTAGGGTGGCAGTTAGGCACATGGTCGTGGGAAGAAAGGTGAGTTAAGGAAAATGCCTCGCGACTTTGATTTCACTCAGTCGGGATGTCGCCAGGAGTAACTCAGGTGGGCCAAGGGTTAAGAAAAAGCACATTGTCGATGGGTCATGAGATTTAACCAGGGTTAAGGACCAATGCTCACGACTTGAAGACTAACGGTCAGTCACAAGGTCGCAGGAATTTGAATTTGAAATATGGCGGCAAGTTTGACACTGTGAAGCATTCAGCAGCCATGGTTTCTCTGTGCTCGTGTTCCAGATTTGATCAGAGGGTTTCCAATTACAAAAAATCATGCACAGAACAGTCAGCTGAGATTTGAATAGATTTGTTTCAATTTTGGTGAACAGGATGAGATTCAGCGTGTTGCAGAGAAGAACAGAGTTATGACTAAGTTTCCAGAAGTGCCACGAGGAAGGAGAAGAAGTCCTGGGCGTTGATAAGATGAACACTTGGCCACACTCTGTTCATAGACAAGAGGGGTAGTTATTGCAGAGAAATATAGGTGAATAGGTGTGCACAGCTATTCAGAGTGAACGTAAATGCTGCTATCCACCATCTACCAAATCTGATTTTCAATTGCCAGATCGAGGAGGAGCACGAAAATATCCATGAATATCTATTTGACTCGGTCATTCTCCACCGTCTCTTCTCTCTCTTTTCCTCTCTCCTGTGATTTTAGGGTTAGGGTTTTCCATGATCATCCGAAGCTTGTTGCATCCTAAGGGATCCCAAGATGGTCATAGCCCTATATATAGCAGAAAAGCTGCATTTGCAAGGGTCGGTTCTTCTTCTTTTGTTCTTGCTGTTCTGTAACTTTTCTGAGTTCTTGATAGAGATAAAGAGATTTTGTAACCCAAGAGTTCCATTTTATTCTGAAAAGGATGCTCCGTGACAAATTTTCTATCCTTAGTATATTTTGTGTCTAAGTCTGTAACTCACTATGAGAAGTAATATGCAGAGTTTCAATTTTTGGATCAATTTGTTGGATTGTATTAGCCTTGTCTTTTTTCTGCTTGTCTGTATGTGTCTTGATTGTTGATGGATTAACTGTGGATAATTTCATTCCTCTTAATCATTCCTTTCATAGCATCTACTTGCAGAAGAGTATGTCTGCTTGCAGGTTGTAACTAGTGTTTACTGTTTAAAACTGTTAACTGTGAAGAAGTCTTTCCTTTTAACTGGTTTACTCATGACCTAGTTATGAAATATTTATGCATGCCTATATAGGGGACTTGTGTTTTATTTACAATTCAGAGTTAGTGGACCCAGGGTTTTATCTTGTGTGTGTTATGTTTTCATGCCAATTTCGGTGCATCACCTAGTAGGTAGTTTGCTTTCAGTCATTTCCCTTTCAAAGCAATCCTTCTATCCCTTTCCCTCAAAGTTTTACTTTCTTGTTTGAGAAGCAGATTAAGGTGATTATCCAAGAGGAACCAGCCTAGAACCTGGAGGTCTCATCTCAGTTAGCATAGGTCCCACAACCTGGAGATGATTCCGTTGTTATACTGGATTATCAAGACCAAGAGAGCTTGAGATCAGAGGTGCAAATTCAGTGTATAACACTTTGCGCATGGCGAACATCCCCAAAAACTTAGATGTCGATCAATTCTAGAATATGGTTAATCACATTTCTACCCCTCCTTTCCTTTCCTTTTCAAAAGATGATGATAAAGCTTTGAGCCATCCGCACAATCTTTCCCTTCATATTGAGGTCATGATCCACAGAACCTATGTCAAGCGCATGTTGATAGATGGGGGTATTGGGCTTAATATCTGTTCTTTTTAGTCTTTTGAAAGAGTTGGGTTATTCAAAAAAAGTCATAGATACCAGGAAAAGGATCACTATCAAAGCCTATGATGAGGCAGAAAGAAGTTCCAAGGGGTTGGCCATCCTTCTTGTTAGGATTGGCCCTATTCAAAAAGATATTTTATTTCAAATAATTGATGTTGGACCCCTTGCGTATAATATCTTACTTGGTCGACCATGGATTCATGATATGCAAGTAGTGTCATCTACCTACCATCAGCATGTTAAGTCCCCCTACAATGGAATAGAGATTTGTATACCTGGGGATAACACTCTATCAGTTAATTCAATTTCAGTAGGAACTCATGTTCCCCTTAATAGGGAAGCAGAATATTTTGATGCAACCTTAGCTGATTGTAAAGAAAAGCTTAATTCAATAGACCTTGGAATGGGGGGATATCAACTCAACTCCCTCACAACACTGCTAGTCTCACCTTGGTCTTAAGGAAAACCTTCATAAGAAAAGAAACCTTCCTCTTCAGTTATGACTTTATTTGGCACATTTGTAGAATCCTCGATGCCTATTCAAGATGAGAAAGAAGAGACATTTGTTAGAGACTAGATCTATAGAGAAGGAAAATACATGCATAATGAAAACTTCTCTCCCTCTCCTAAGGCTTATGGAAGAGGTATACTTTCCTCAATAAGATGGGCTATCCTGGATATGGCCCTCTTAGTCACAGATTAGATGCTAGAGCTGAACCCCTTGATCATGCTCTTTTTGGACGCAAGTCTAAGAAGCCGATTGGCCTAGGATTTGCAAATTATAACAAGGGCACTAATTCTATCTTTGATGAGTCGGATAGTGATAATGAACCATAATATGTTCCTAATGTGACAAACTAGCAAGACATGTGTGAATATTGGGTCCCTTCCACTAATCTCCTTTGGGGAGATTCTGATATTTTGGTCACTCATGTGTTAGTTACAACTTTAGAAAAAAATGAATTAAATATTGAAGATCCTCATAGAGAATGCCAGTGTAAGAATATTTCTTGTTTAATGGAAAGAGAAGGTGTTACCTTTGATGAAATGAAACCTTCAACATCAAGATGCCCAAAATCTTCATGGTGTAAGAATCCTAATCGTAGTTCAGACACAAGTTCACATGAGTATGAATGGGATTCTTTTTTTGAGTCTTCCATAGTTGATAGATATATTGATCTTATTCACACTTATAGTTCTCAACCTGAGGTAGCCAATGAGCCACATGTAGGATTAGAGCATTTGAACCCACGTGTTTCCTTAGTGCATGATTCTTACCTTGTTAGGATGAATCTTGATTTCGGTAGCTTAGAAGGATACTTGACGGACTCTGACTCTTCAGTCACCAGTGATAATATCATTCACATTTATAACCTTGAACTAGTCATTCACTTGCCTCTTGTTCATCCTGACCTCATTGATTAGTCCTGATGCTATCAAGAACCAGAGCTTTTAACATTCCAAAATGATTATGAGACAGCATGTTACCTAAATGCAATTGAACCCATAGTCTCTTCCACTAGTAAACTCGCTACTATTATGATAGATCCAAACATCAAGTGCCTTAGTCACAAAACAAAAAGAAAATAAAATAAAAAGAATAGGAATTCTGATGGTGAAAACCACTGTGTGGTAGTGTCAAAACCAAAAAAAGTAAAAAGAAATGATGTATCCAAGGGTGAAAACCTCTCTAAGGTGCCTAAGGATGAGGTACTTGATCGTCTCCCTAGATATTTTCAAGATAGATCTTCAGTTCTTATTGAACCAACACAAGCAGTCAATTTGGGTACAGATGAGGCTCCACAAATAGTTCACTTGGCTGAGTCTTTGTCGCCACATGAAAAAGAAGCTTACACTAATTTCTTATAGACAAAGAAAATCAACTTTTCATGGAATTATTTAGATATGCTAGGGTTGGACATTAATCTGATCATGCATCACTTGTCCATAGCTCCAAGTGTCAAACCAGTTAAGAAAAAATTGACAAAGATGCATCTTCACATAGCTCTTCTAGTCAAAGAAGAATTAGAGAAACTCCTTGGTGCAGGATTCATAAGAGTTATTGCCTATGTTGAATGTATATCAAACATTGTACCAATTTCCAAACATGATAAATCCATTTGAGTTTGCACAGATTATAGAGATGTCAATAGAGCATGCCCAAAGGATGACTTTCCACTTCCCAATATTGACATGATAGTGGATATGACTATGGGTTATGAGATTTATTCTTTGATGGATGGTTTTTCTAGGTATAATCAGATTAAGATAGCTCCTAAAGATCAAGAAAAGACTGCATTCACTTGTGCATGGGTTACCTATTGTTGGAACATTATGCCTTTTGGATTAAAAATGCATGAGCCACCTATCAACGAGCTGTGACAACTATTTTTCATGACATGATGCATAAAAACATGGAAGCCTGTGTGGATGACACCTTGGATAAGTCTAAACAAAGAGATACACACTTAGATGATTTAGAAGTCATTCTAGATCGCATGGAACAATTTCAACTAAGGTTAAATCCTAAAAAATGTGCCTTTGGAGTCACCTCTGGAAAACTGCTCGGATTCATCATTTTAGCAAAAGGAATAGAGGTGAACCCTGAAAAAGTCCAAGAAATCATAGATATGCCACCTCCTAGAAATATTAGTCAAATGAGGAGTTTTCAAGGACATCTTCAATCTATAAGGAGATTTATTTCACAATTGGGAGATAGATCTCAACCCTTCAACAAGAACTTACACAAAGGAGTCAAATGTGTTTGGAATGAGGATTGTCAAAAGAGCATAGATCAAATCAAGAAGTACTTGGCCAATCCTCCTATTTTAATTCCTCCTATCCCAGGGAAACCACTTATTCTATATATTTCAGTGACAAAATCTTCCTTGGGGGCATAACAAGCCCAACTTGATGAAAATGGGAAAGAAAGAGAAATATACTACATCAACCATACTCTTGTTGCATATGAGGTTAACTACACCAGCATTGAGAAAGCTTGCCTTGCAGTTGTGTTTGCTTCCCAAAAGTTGTGACATTACATGCTTGTGCACACTATACACCTCATAGAAAAAATAGATCCACTCAAGTATTTTCTAAGTAAGGCTGCCCTCATAGGTAGACTTGCTAAATGGATGATGATACTTTCAGAGTTTGACATAGAGTACATTGAGTGTAAGGCAATCAAAGGAAAAGCCATAGCAGATCAATTGTCTAATTTCCCAATACAAGACACTACACCTATTCAAGTTGACTTCCCAGATGAGCACCTCATGTATATGACTGAAAGAACATGGAAGATGTTCTTTGATGGATGCTTTATGGAAAACTATTTAGGGGCTGGTGTGTTTTTTGTTTTTCCTCATGGGTACACAATCCCTAAGTCTTATAAATTATTGTTCCCATGTACAAAAAACATTGCCAAGTATGAAACTTTAACAAATGGACTTAAGATGGCCATAAAATGGAGAATCATAGAGTTACACATCTATGGGGATTCACAACTGATAATCAACCAAGTTAATGATGAATATAAAAAAAACATGAGAAAATGGTACCTTCTAAGTAAATGGTTGATTCCTTGAAATGCCACTTCACATTTGTCAAATTTTAGCAAATCCCTAGAGAAGAAAATAAAGCAGCTGATGCTATGGCTACACTTGCTTCACTCCTTTAGTTAGAGAAACATGAATCCAGATTTGAATTCTTGGTGGAAGAGCTACATCACCCTATCTATGACTCCCAAGAAAGCCATGTCATTTGTACCCTTATTGGTCATGAGTCATCTCGTTATGGTGCCATTTACTTATACCTTCATGATGACATTGTACCTAAAACCTTTAATCAATTTGAACACAGAAACCTTACCTGAAACACTTCTTGCCATTCCCTTATCGTTGGGATTTGTATAGGAAGGGTCTAGATGGAACACTTCTTAGATTATTAGAAAAGGAATAATCTGACCAAGCGTTAGTTGACATCCACGAGGGCATCTATGGGGGACATTCTAATGGTCTTTTCTTGGCCCGAAGGTTGCTTAGGGTAGGGTACTATTGGCCTAAGATGTAGATTGATGCAGTAGATTTTACAAAGTCATGTGAAAAGTGTCAAAAACATGGTAACCTGATACATGCTCTGGGCAGGGAGCTCATTCCTTCTATATCTCATTGGCCATTTCACTGTTGGGCCTTTGATCTTGTTGGTCAGATTCATCCCAACTCATCAGGTGGACACAAGTTTATTGTCACTGCTACTGATTACTTCACTAAATGGGTAGAATTTGTCCCACCTTATGTTGCCTCAGGCAAGACAGTCTCTCTATTCATTCTGAACCATATCATCTGTTGATATGGAGTACCTTCCAGATTATCACTAAAAACGTAGGCTAGTTCAAAATAAGGACCTTAAACAACTCTACAAGAAATTCAAGATTAAAAAACATTGGTCCTCCATTTACTTCCCACAAGGAAATGGTTAAGCAGAGGCATCAAACAAAACCATTCTTAAAATATTGCATAAAATAGTCTATAAGAATGGTAGAGATTGGCACTTACAGATAAATCTAGCTTTGTGGGCCTATTAAATGAGTATTTGTACTTCTACTGGGGCTACTCCTTTTGCCCTTGCATATGGCGCTGAAGTAGTGTTACCTTTGGAGGTTAAGATTCCTTCACTTAGAGTTTCCCTCAAAGGTCTAGTTATAGATGAAGACTACCGCGCCATGATACTTTAAGAGTTAGAACTTCTAGATGAGAAACGTCAAACATCATTTGACCATATAAGGGTTTATCAAAAGTGCATATCCAAAGTCTTCAAAAAAAAGGTTCACCCTAGAGAATTCCAAGTGGGAGATCTTGTCCTAGGTGAAAATCCTAAGAATCAATAACATAGAGATCAAAAGGGAAAATTTAAACCTAATTGGCTTGGACCTTAGATCATTAAATCAGCTTTTGGGTCAGGTGCTTATTTATTATCTACAAAAGAGGGAGAGCAGCTCCTTGATCCTATCAATTTCTTTCACCTGAAGAAGTTCTATACATGATGCCCATTCTGTTTGGGGGCATCCTTTGTACATAATTATTGATCTTGAAAAAATTCAAAAAATGATATATTATCAAACATTCTAAAAATTAAAAAATGTCTTCAGAAAATGATCATCTTAGTGAAAAGCTAGCAATAAGCGCTTTGATGTATATCAAAAAAATTAGATATTCCAAAAATACAAAAGAATTCAAAAATTAAAAAACAAATAGAAAAAGTGCCTTGGTGAAAACCTGGAAATAGGCGCCTTGGTAGAAAAAATTCAAAAAAATTATAAAAAGTCCTAAAAAAAAGAAGAAAAAAATGAAAAAAATGAAAGAGAAAAAACTTGTAATAAAATCCAAGTGGTGAAAACCTAGAAACGGGTGGTACTTGAGGCTTTTTCACCCCTATTTCTTAGCGCATGTCCTCGACACTTAGCCTTTCTCCATCATGCCTTGTCCTTGTTGGCTTGGTTTGGAATTGGTCTTTATCTTTGTCTAGGGGGTATAACTGTGTTAGCTTTGGTCTCTTGCATGCATTAGTCTTTAGGACATCTCACAAATGGTGTTTTTCAAAACCACCCCAACTATATTTTTCAATACAAGCCTTGACATTGAGTGTTTTTCAACACTTATCAGTCTGGTCTTACCCTGTTTTGTCATGTGGTCTTACCTTCTTGCGAACATTCGATCCTTATCCTTAGAACTTATTATCAGTTAACACACTTAAATTTTTAAACACAACACTTAATTCTTGAGCTATGACATGATCCTTTCTTTGTGTGCTGACTATTATTGATTTTCGTTGAGTGTCCTTGTCTAATAAGTCTCTCCGGGATGCATAGCTAGAGGACTTGGGGCATGGGGCATGTTTTTATTTTCTTCCTGCATTATGCTTCACTATTTTTGCACAACCGATCTGGTGGTCATCCTGGCCTCTATGCCTTGATGCGAGCATGGTTTTGCTATATTAAATTGGGTAAGATAACATCACAATAATCTTGATCTTTATGTCTTTGATGCAAGTTATGTTAGAATCTTTCCACATTCCAATCTGATATAAATCACATTCATATCGTCATAGTTGCACTTGTGACTAGTGATGATTGTGTGATTTTTTGATGTCTATTATTAATGGCCGAATGATGAAAATAAGTTCCTTAAAATTCTCTAATGAATGATGAACACAAAATTCCTATGTTACAATTTCTCTATTGCAAGTACTCCTTTGCATTTTCATGTAGCTTGCATTGTTAGACCTCATGTTAGTTTTCTTTTTAGGTTGCACTATAAGTTTGAGAGGGTTTCCTTCATCTTTATTGTAGACTTTTAATCAACTGTGATCACATTCTGATCTTCATTTCCTTATCTTCTTTCATGATCTCAATCAAAATTTTCTATCTTAAACAGTTGATTGATTTTGGGGCATTCTCTTCCTTAAGGAAAATTCTCTTTCTTCTCTCCATTTCTTTCCACCTCTTCCAAACTTCTATCTTCCATTCACTTTCACCCCACTTCTTTTCTTCTAATTCAACCTTAGGGCATAATATTTCATGCTTAATGATCTACCTTGGTTTTGTGATCTTTATATATTTCATCTTACATCAAGAACCTTATCTTTAGTTTGATTTGATCAAATTTATCAATTTGTTGTTTCTCCTCTATCTCATTTCGATTTTGATTACGAGGGGGCAGTACCTATCAAACTTCAATCCTTGATTCAGCTTTATCAATCCTATCATTTGTTCCTCTTGGGGAAACCTTGCTTGAGATTCTTATCTCAGACATGTCAATTACTTATATACAATGGTGTTGACCTTTTCTTTTTTTCAATCAACTTATCTTTGTTCTGATGTCAATTACTTATTTATAATGGTGTTGATGTCTGTGTTGTTTTGTGATCCCAAATCAATCTCACACTTCAACTGCATTCTTTGACTACATGTGTTCCCAGAATGATCACACATTAGTCAAAGAGGGGCAAACGTATGCACCCTAAAATGGTCACCTAGACTATGGGCCCCCATTTATCATTTTATCAAATTCTTGAATTAATGCTTTACAACATTTTTAATTTAAATCAATTTCCTTGATCAAATAGTAATTAATTCAATTATTTCAATATTTCCTAAGGCTTGATCATTTTTATTTAATTAAAATATTTAATCTCTCTTTTAATTAAATAAAATTCATCTTATTTATTTAAAATAAATTCCCCCCATTTAATTAAATAAAATTCTTCTAATTTATTTAATTATAAAGAAAACCCTTATTTTAATTAAATAAATAAAAATCCCCACTTAAAGCTCTTATTTTGATGAAAAAGGAAATAAATTAAATAAAAATCCTTTTTTCTTCACATCTTTCTAAGTGGTGGGCTTTTTTCTTTTAATGAGCACATGGATCAACCGAGATTTAATCTCCACCATTGCTCATTTCTTTTTGCCTCTTAATCTCAACAATTCACTTTTCTTTATAAGGAGCCCTCTCCTTCTAATTTAGGATCCCATTTTTTTTGTATTGTTATGCTGTAGGTTTGGAGAGCAATTTTGGAGGAGATTTTGAGCACTCAAGCTTGGATATTGAAAATTCTTTATCTTCTTGTCTTCTTCTTCTTGCATCCATGGATATTCAGGTAGATTATAATGTATTAGACTAAATTCATATTTTCTTCTATAGATTAACCTTGCATATTTCCTTTTATAGATTAATCATGCATTGTTATCATATAGACTAATTTCCTTTTATGCATTGCAATCATATATAATAGTTATCATTTTCATGCATTGAATCTCTTATTTCATAGTGTACTTGCAAGGGCACAACTAGGTCAATCTGAGGGCCTTCATTACAAACCTTTGCACTCCATGACTAGGGAGCTATGAGTCGATATTTGAGGCCTCATTCTTGAGCAACCTTGAATGGAATGACCCATAGAAGTGTGACACATTTTCATCACACAGTCTCCTTAGCTTGTTGGATACAATTCCAAATAAAAGAGCCCTGTACCTTCACATTAGACAACATAAAATTTGATATATGAGGGAAGGAGTAGAGATATTTGTTGTGAATAATTTCATTCCATTCTTTTTTATCACCATAGATTCGCCAGATCTTCTTAGCCAGGAGAGCCTAGTTTGTAACCCATAAAGGGTGAATCCCTAACCCTCCCCACTTCTTTGGGCTACAGACCTTGTCCCACGAAACTAAATCCAATCTTTTTCTTTCTTCCACCCTTGTCCAAAGAAAATTTCTCTGAATTGACTCTATAATATCTGTAATTTTTCCAGTGATTTTAAATAGACTGAGGGCGTAGATGGGGAGACTCTGCAGAGAAGCTTTTAGAAGTTGAAGTTTACCTCCTTGACTTAAAAGAGCTCCCTTCCAACCCACCAATTTCCTATTGAATCTATCTACAATACCTCCCCAAAAGGAGTTAGGAGGTTTCAAGCCCAAGGGGAGACCAAGGTAGGTTGCAGGTAAAGCACCAATATTACACCCAATAATTCTATAAATCTATGTTGTCTATTCTCTGACGTATTAATGAAATACATAGAAATCTTATTCCAGTTAACAATTTGACCAGTAGCATGAGAATAAATAGAAAGAGCTTATTTGATCATGTTGTCTTCATGGATTGTAGAAGACCCCATAATAATTCTTTCATCCACAAATTTCTCATGGGAGCAAGGCCTAGAGGCAGAGGAAGGAATCAAGCCCTTTAAAGAACCACCAGTTTCCAATTTTTGAAAATAATGACCAAGACCCTTCGCTAGAATAGCAAAGAGAATGAGACACAAGGGATCACCTTGATGGAGCCCCCTAGAAGACTTGAGGAAATGGGAAGAGGAGTCATTCACAATAATAATATCCATAAAAGTTTAGATAATATGGGAAACAAGCTGCAATAATTTATTGCAGAAACCAAAGGATTTGGGAATCTTGATAAAAAAAAAATCCCAGTCCCCTCGGTCATAAGCCTTAGAGAGATTGAGCTTTAGGAGGAAACCATGGTTGGAAGAAGAGTGGGGAGAGTGAATGACCTCATGCACCTTCATGATGGAATCAAGAATTTTCCTACCTAGATCAAAACCACTCTGCTAGGGAGAAATAATGGGGAAGGATAGCCAGCAATCTTAGAGTGAGAACCTTGGAAAAAAATTTATACACTGAGTTACATAAGTTGATCGGCCTAAAGGAATCAACCGAATCAGCACTAGGAGATTTTGGGATAAGGGCTATGAAAGTAGCATTAATTTATTTAAGCATAGTTCTAGATCCAAAGAATTCTTTAACAGTATTACAGATATCCCGACCCACAATGTGCCAGACTTTTTGAAAGAAAAACACAAGAAACCCATCTGGGCCCGAGGACTTGTCACCCTCAAAAGAGAAAGCAACTAAGTTGATTTCCTTCAAGGAGGGGATGGAATTAAAAATATTATTAGTAAAATCATCCACTAAGGAAGGGATAGAATCAAGAAGCAAGGCTTGATTTACCATGGAAAGCAAGTGATCTTTGGAAAGGAGGAGAAAAAGTCAACCATAGCCAAAGAAATATCTTTATCATTACTAACCACTCCAGAAACTAACCTGAGTATGGAAATTCTATTGGAAGATGTATTTTTGGAGGTAGACGTGTCGAAGAACCTAGTGTTCTTATCTCCAACCTTTAGCCAAAGTGATCTAGACCTTTGTCTCTAGTACACTTCCTCTTTAGAAATGATGTTATGAGTTTTGACCAAAAGAGTAGTCTCTCTATCTTTAGGTCTTGAGACATACCTGTCTACTGGATATTATCCTAAATGACATCAAGTTCCTTTTTTAGATCTAGCTTGACTTTGAAGATGTCACCGAACACTTCCTTATTCCAAGTTTTAATATTTAGTTTTATATGATGGATTTTCTTAGAGACCCGAAACATAGAAGACCCCTGAATGTTAACACTCCACCAATCCCTAATTCTCTGCTCTAACTCTAGATTATCAATCCACATTTTTTCAAATTTGAAGGGGAAATTTCCCTTTACCTTCATTGGATCAGCAACAAAGGAGAGGGGGAAGTGATCATACCCAACCTTCATGATAGAGGAGAGCGAGCAAAAAAAGTTATTAAGGCAGCTTCTAGAGATCAAGGCATGATCCAAACAAACCTGAATAAGATCCGCTCCCACTCTTCTATTAGACCAAGTGTAATTAACACCCTGAAGATCAATATCAAAAAGAGCCTGTCTATTAACAGAATCAATGAGCTCAACTCTACCCTCCAGTTGACTCAAGCTATAACCCCTCTAAACTTCTCATTATCTTTGAGAGGATAGTTAAAATCTCCCATAACCAGCCAGGGAGAATCGCTAAAAGAAAACCTTTGATTATCAACAATCTTCCAATATTTAGCCCTACCTGCTTTTGAGTTAGGAGCATAGATATTAGTAGAAACCCATTCAAAATTAGACTTGATGTGGAGAAATTTAATGCTCAAATAGTTCACATCATTATTGATAATTTCACCTCTAATATTATTCTAGTTCCAAAAGACAGCAATACCTTTTTTTTTTTCAGTTTGATTTCTGGATTTTGATTGCGTGTAATTTTTAGCATCAACGTTTCAGATCACACTCTGTGATCCATCATCAGGATAAGAGCAAAGAGCATGAAGGAATGAAAATACACACATATTAATATACATATATATACAAATAGATGTATATTTTTATGTGTATTGACATATATGTCGTCACACACACAAGCACATGCACACACACAGATATATATATATATATATATATATATATATATATATATATATAT
>MU224748.1:467570-488636 GCA_018584345.1 Thuja plicata
GAGAGAGAGAGAGAGAGAGAGAGAGAGAGAGAGAGAGAGAGAGAGAGAGAGAGAGAGAGAGAGATGTACCTTGTTTCTTATGATAATATCTTTCCAGAGCTTCTTCATGTAGTCTTTGTTCAGTCACTTCTGAATAATGTCATGTACTCTTATTTAGCCTTCTTTTTTTTTATTTCCCATCACAATTTGAAAAATTGTCTTCCTTTTCCAAAATGCAAATAATTTTGAAAATTTCAAATTAATAAGATGATGAAAACATATATTTATTTATATGTAATCATTCTGAACCCAAAACGACACCTAATAGGATGACATAGGTTTCGATCGAAAGTTATCTCTGACTTTCTATCGAAACTTAAAAATTTTGATCGAAAGTGATTTAGTAAATGGCTAACAAACGCCAAATCATGAAACTACTTTTGATAGAAATTAGTTTCGATCGAAACTACTTTCTATCAAAAGTAGTTTCTATTGAAACCCATAAAATTTTGTCCATTTGCAGAGGTTAAGAGCAATCTGCAATTTTCAAGGATTCGAGGCTCAAGCGCTCTACTCAAATGGAAGAATATGGAGACATCATTTTGCATCACACAAGTACTCTGAACTAGATTTCTAACGAATATAGATTTGACAAATTTTGAATTTATTAGGTCTATATTTTGTGATGTGCATCAAATGTAGGTTTTTTTATCGAAAATAAACCTCCAAGTTTGGTGTTCAATGAAAAATAGTAGAAAAAAGAATTTTTTTTTGAAAAATAATAGTGCCCTCCAGCTTCGAGTCTACTTTCTATAAAAAAAAAATGAATTTTGATAAATACACAACAAGTTATAAGCTATGCGGTCAAGGTATTTCAAAATTACGGTTTACGCTACTTCAAACATTCATAAAATATGAAACAATCAAGATAATGTTTTCAAACCAATTGCATTCCCTCCGTATGGATGTTAAAAAACCAAATTCAAAAGAAGCGCATTTATATCTATTTTAGAAAAAAAGTTATGCCCTATGAAGTCAATGTAACTTTTTGAAAATGACGTTTTCAGCAACATAGCAGTTTTAGTGGGAGAAAAAAAAGGCTATTAAAATAAATTCAAATAATATAAATATAAATATATATACATATATATATATATATATGTATATTTATATATATATGTATATATAGATATATATATATAAATATATATATATATACATATATATGTAAATATACATATATATATACATATATACATATATACATACATATATATATATACATACATACATATACATATGTATATATATATATATATGTATATATATATATATATATATATATATATATACATATATATATGTATGTATGTATATATATATATATACAGAATCTAGATAGAAACTCCTAAAAGAATCTAGTTTACTTCATCTTCAGATTTCAAATGGTTTAACAACAATATGCATCCAAATCTGAAAGTTTCTTTCAAAATGTAGACTTCACTGTCTGTTTAGGCAAAAAAGTGTAACCCACTATTGTGGGATCACCTGATTCTCATAAAGAATATTGTGATTCGGTAGCTTCCAAGATAAATCATGAGCATGATATTGATCAGTTGAAACAAATTCAAGAAAAGTGGCTACTAAGGAAAAGATTATTAATTTATTTTATGAAGAGTAAAATTTGAAAAAGAAACCATTAGAGATTATAAGAAAAAACATATGACACTACTAAATTATTGAAATAAGTGGCGGGATTGATAAATAGGCTCAATGTACAACTAGTACAAAGGTTGAAGGTTATGCGCTAGATAGAATGCACCTTGACCCCAAATATTAGGATTCAACAGGGTGACTTTAAGGCACTTGAGAAATGAAAATTTAAACCAATTCTATGTTGCCAAAAGGGACTATGCTAGTGCTCACTGATAATTATTTTAATATGGAAAAGGTCAACAAGATAATTGATGAACTTTGTCACTTTATGTACATTTGTAGGACTTTCCAAAAAGATGCAAAGTAACTTGTTGATCTTAAATACACGAGAAATATAGATAAAGTAGAGAACATCTAAAAATTTGAATGGCCTACTAAAGAAGTGTTCTCATAATGGGAATTAAAATTTGGAACTCATAAGGATGAACCAGAAGCATGATATTTTTATATTAGCTAGAGATATTATTTCAAATGATATTTGTTTCCCTCAAATTAATATTTAGCCTAGAATCGTGCCTTCAAAAATTCAGTAGTCCACTCACATAATACTCTAACAAAAAAAAATCTTTATGATAAAATTTCTATATTTCTATTTATTGTTTCTAAATATTTTGTAACTTTATAACTTCTTTCTAATTTGATATAATTTATATTTGAAGTTAGAATTATATGTACATGATTGAAAACTAATTTGCAACCATTTTCTGTAAAAGTTAATTCAATACGATGTTTTTAATTAAGAAAGGAAAGGGCCATGATCCCTCCCAGAGGAAATACTAGAAACAACATAATAAATCACATTAACCAAACAACAACCAACATTAAATAACTTGAAGTACCAAAACTACCTTGTTAACAATAACTCCAAAGTTTAATTAAAAAACAAAGACTTATGAGGCCCATCCCTTAGATCTAAACCAACAAGCATAATCATAGTTTTGAAGAAACTAAAAATTAAAGATATAATAAACTTCATATATATGCTAGCATTATAAAGGTTATAAGCATTATAATAATAAACCACAATAAGGTCTCTGATCTCTCCAAAAAATTTGGAGGATAAAAATGTCATACTGTTCAGAATATTCTTCATATTAGCTATGAGGGAATGCAGGCCTCGGCGGAGTACCTCAATTCCTTGCTCAACATTCTCGAAGGGAATGGCCCCAATAAAGCCATTGTCAATGTCGAAGATGATTCTGAGGATATTGTTTCCATTCGTTTTGGTCTAGGAAAAATAACTCGTGCTAGTCTAAAAAAAGGACATGAATACTACTAGAGATCTCACTGGCATTAAAGCAACTGTTAAGAATATTTTTGATCTTGGGGATGTGGTGGCTAAATTCCTGAAGGATCTACCCTACTTTTTTTTTTCCATGTTCCCTTTTTGCTGGGTGTTTTGCTGGACAGGTCTCGACTGGCTATTTATGTTGGGTGGCTGGTGAATTTCATAGTCTTTTTTTTAGTGGTATTTATGCTTAATCTTATGATTTTCTATTGTTAGGGTTTTCGGTCCCTTCAAAACCTATTTTTTCTTTAATCTAAAAATAAGGCACGATTTTGGTAGGCACACAAGACTTATCATTAATGTCAAATTAATAAAAAAGCATAATACAATTGTCTGGTTAACTTATAACCTTAGCTATTATACATCTTGTAAAAGTTACATAGAACCAAAAGACTAGAAATATAAAAAAAAATTAAAAAAAAAAAACATAAAAATGGCTATAAGCCTAGAACTCCATCTCAAGCCACTACATCATTCACTGGAAAGAAGCTCCCAATTCATTGGGAGCCTACCTAAATAATCCTTCCATGCATTAAAATCCATGTTCAGGCCTAAAGTGACTTCACCTTGTTGTTGGTGAGTCCCCTAGAAAACTTTGGATCTTTCCACAACTTACTTTGGCTAGAAACTATACTATTAGTGATGATTCAGATGGAAAATACCTATCCCAAACTACATTTTGTTTCTCCTAAAATTTTTGGCCCCATTTTCTAAATCTTTTACCCTAACATGTAAATCTTCAATTTGAGCCTTTATTTCTATAATTCATTTTGTTTTCTCTTCCTGGCAAAGATTTAGAGATATAAAACCTAAGTTTCCCACACCAATATCAATGGTATAAGTATTTCTTTGGCCCATTAACACATCATACTCCTCCTCCTCTACCATATGATCAATATGAAAACTAACCTCCTCATTAGACTCAACTTCCTTTTCCATAAAATCTTGATCATGTGAGTCATCAATGCAATCCTCCCCTTTTGAGGTGAATTCCTCATTTATCTATGAATCCTCATCTATGATTATATCTTTTTCTTTCATGTCCTTTTGGAGGATGCAATTAGAAAACCTTTCATAATAATTGAATTCCTATATCTTGGTTCCTTAGTTTTGAATTCCTCCTCATTAACCTGTTCCTATCTTCATTCCTTAATCATGACTTCCTCTTCATTAACCTATTACTTCTTTTTCATGGATTTGATACGACTAAATTTACTAACAATAACCTTAATTTTTTAGGAGTACATTTAAAGAGTTCAACCTCCAAGGCCACATTTACTAGATTTAATTTAGCATCTTTATCCTTTTTTTTTAGGGTTATAGTTGGTTTTCTCAAGGGGAAAAGTGCTACTTTAAATCATCACAATCTTAAAAGAGTCGTGAGGTCTCTCAACCAAGTCATTAGGGTTATTTTTTAGGGTATGAAATTAATTGGATCTATAAAAGGGAGTGGTTGAGTTTGTATTAATAAAGATAAAATTTAAGGCCTTGATGCAGACGGGGGAAAGCGCTTTTTGTAATTCTAGCATAAAGTAAGGTAAATAGAAAGAAAAGAAGGTCAATTGGGTCACCATGGAAAATGTGATTGAGAATGGAAAAATAGTACCCATGAACTATTATATATCAACCCTCTAGGGTAAAATACTCTATCACATGATAACTAATCATTAAAAATTGGGTAGGTACAAGAGACATATCATACTCATTTTAGATCACCTTTGGTCATTCTCCTCTTTCAAATAATTTTTTGATGAGTCTTTTAGTCTCGAGAGATTCTTTTTCCACCCTCTCACCTTCGCATTTTAATCCATTAGCCTCTATATTAAGTTATGGGGTGATAGAGGATTTCGTGCCACCAATTGTTAGAATAGCTTGTTTTCAAGAATTACAAAACTTGGGTGATAATGACCTATATATCGTGTCATAGTCATTAAATAGGGATTCATCTTTGTCCTTTGATCCTCACATAAATTTTCATCCTTCACACTAGAAAAATTAGAAGGGGCCTCTAGTCAAAAATTTTGGTTTCACTATGTTCCAATTACATCAAAACCTAGATGATGAAGAGATAGAAGCTGATATAAATAGTTGGTTGTACCAAGACACCCTACCAAAAGAAGAAAAATTGTTGAATACTTAAAAGGTAAATATACCACATCCCAAAAATTAGTCACTAAAAAGTCAGACAATAAATGTGGTGGATTAGGACACAAAGAAAGTAGGGTACATGCTCCCACAAAACCTGAACATAAATTTTAACCATCATGGTCTTGGATTTACTCATGTCACAAGTGATGGAAACTCTAATTCTAAATGGGTCTCCTCTAATGTGGGAGACAACCTTATAATTTTTGACAACATTCTTGAAAAGGAAGTCAAGAGGGATTATGTTGATATCCATAGTGGAAATATCTTCCTTGGTGATTCCATCCTTTGTGTACTATCTATCAACCTTCCAATTTCACACCCCAAAATTGTTTAATTGGTGATTCCATCCTTTGTGTACTAAACGCTCCTTAATTTATGGTTGCTTTAGAATGATCACATCACTTGAGACATAATTTTGCATATGTCTACAATATATGATAAATAATTTCCTTCTTTTCTCTTTTAAATAATCTCTTGATATTAGGTAGATTTAAATTTTCTTCATATATGATAGAAAATATTTTATTTTCTATTGTACTATAATATTTCTCTTTCATCATTCTCCTCTTTCAAATAATTTCTTCATATAATTCTTTTAGTGTCTTGAGATTCTTTTCCCCACCCTCTGACCTTAGTATTTTAACCTAGTAACATATGCAATGAGTTTTGGGGTGACAATGAATTTGATTCTACCAACGGTTAAAATACCCTGTTGCTAGGAATTATAAAATGTGGTCAATAATGACCTATTGTACCCTTTCAGAGAAATAAAATAGGGAGTTATCTCTTCCCTTTTGAATCATCACACTTAATCTAAGCTCTCATGTATTTTTTGTTGTACTTGAGTGGGAGGCCTTTATTTATAGAAGTTGGTCCATTTGGAAAGAGCACAATGAAAAGATTTGTAGGGAGAAGAAAATTAGTTAGGAAGTTATTTATTTTTCTTTTATCTATAATACTAAGAATAGTATTGAGTTCTTACCTATAACCATGCACAACTTTCACACTTCCTCTCTAAATTGAGATGCTACTAAACATTGTGGATTATTTGATTATCTCTCTCTTTATGAGTTACCTCTTGTGCACTTTAGGAATATTATTAGAGTGAACCCCAAACCTTTGATGATTTAAACTAAATATTGATGGTTCCTCTAAAGATAACCTTGGTCAAGTGGGTAGAGGTGGTATTATATGGGATGAAAAATGAAATTTGAGGTTCGCATAGATCGCTAACCTAAGATTTCAAGGCTCTAATGTTGCAACAGTTGTAGTGATATATAATGGAATTGTTGTAACTTTTCACAATGAGATTCAAAAATTTGTTATTGAAGAAGATACTAAAAATTCCATTATGATGCTTAGTGGGAAAGAAAATCCTTCATGGGGTATAAGGGTCATCATATATAAAAGCTATAATAATTCATTTATGTCACCTCATATCAAATTCAACCACACAATTAGATAGAGGAATAAGTTAGTAAATAGACTGGCCAATCTTGGCCACTTCATAGCCTCAATATAGACATGAACCTCCCTACCCTTAGGATCCTCATCTTGTCATCTTAAATGATCAACTTACACATATTTCCTACAGATCTAAACACTTATATTTTCATGAAAACCAATCATATATTATTTTGCAATAATTATGCATTGGAAATGTCTACCTTGTTTGGTAAGAGTTTCTTCTTTCTCCATAGATTGTATTAGAGCACATTTAAATTTTCACCTTTCTTTCTATCTTCATACTCCCCTAGCTGTGAATTCCCTCCTTCGGTGCTCAATCAAGGGAATCAAATTTAAACTAAATGTGAAAAGTGTGACATCCTCAAATACTATACCAACCTTTGACTAATTCTAGTTAAGGAAAACCTTGCAAAATTTATATAATAAATTTTATAATGTTTAGGCTGATTGCTAAAGTTGTGTTCCTCCCAAAAAATTATAATGGCCACTAGAGGGATGATTTCAAATTATTCTTGTTTCCAGAGGAGAAAATATCTTTATTGTGGAATGGGTTTAATAGAGAAGATATTCTGAGAGAATGGAAGGATTTGGAGCCAGTTATTATGAAGTACATAATTTTGGATGGTAGGTTTAGATAATTCCACTCATAGTTATTTTCTATATAATTTTTTTTTTTATTATGGGGATAAAGTCAAAATAAATTTTTTATGTTCTCCTCTTTGTCTCCATCCCTTCCACCTTTCGGTATTTTATAAGTTTCAATCCCTCTCACACTTTATCGAATCAAAATGAAAAACAAAAGTTTTGAGATAATTTTTTGTGGAATTATACCAATTAATAAAAATAATGATATTTCCTTGCTATTCTCTTGCATAAAATATGATACATGATAAACCTTAATGCAATGAAGACACAATCATTATATTTACACAAAAATACAATATAAATAAAATAATAAATTATTGACTAACAATAGGAACTTGTATAGGCCTCTGGCCTTTTGCCTTTAAATAAAATAGGAGCTTGAATTTTAAAATGGAGAAACTGTCATGCTCAAATTTTAGTGCAAAAAACACAACAATTTTTTTCGTAAAAAAATTAATGTAGTGTTAAAATGTAGATGCGAGGTTTCTAATATTTTCTAAACCAACTTCAATTTTTACAACATTAAATAGTTAGGCTATGTTATTAGGTAAGCTGAAAAACTCTCTATGAGGGTCAAGGGGAAATGATGATGACAGGTCACACACACACACAACAATAGCAAGGCATCAAAAACATAACAAAACTCCCAACCAAGGCTTCCACAATGGGTCTCACAATCACCCAAAAATGGGGCAAAGTGGACCAAGTACCATATGGGGAGAAAGCCAACCGAATGTAAAAACAAAGCCTTCACAAGGATTTCAAAAAAAATCTCTTCAAGAAAACTTTCCATACTCACATCTTCAACCCTTATGACCCCCAAGGCATCAAGAAAAAGCTACACCCTTATGACCCTGAAAACAAGCAAGGAATGGCTTTATGGAGCCCATAATCCATATTTTATCCCTCTCCTTCTTGAGGAGAGACTCTACACCCATGGGCTGTCTTAAAACCTTCACCCCCAAAGGGTGAGTAGACCTTGAGAATCTAAAACACAATATATATGCAACACAACATAAAAGAAAACTCACAACACAAAATGGAAGAACAGAAAATCGTCCATTGCAACACAAAATCAAAGCATACTAACATACTACAACCATTTCATCATACATAATATGAACAACAAAAGAGTTGAGTGAGAGCCACCAACCTAAACCCAAGCTTGAGGTGATTAGTTGAGGATAAGATCCTTTTTGTCCAAGTCTCCGTCCAAAGTTTCTCTAATTCTAGCCAAATCTCTAATATAAAGAGTGGGTGTTCAAACTCTCAATAATGGAGAGTCCCCACTAAAATCACATCTACATTTCTCTTGGAAAGAGGTAAGTTTCTCATTGGTTTGTCTTCCCTAAGCTTCTTACAAACTTACCAAAAATGGATTCTAGATAGGTAACTCAAAAAGCAGGCAAAGTCCTTGCACCTAAATGGAAGGGTTGTCTAACCAAGACCATGTGTCTAGAAGTTAATTTTCGTCCATCTTAAAAATCCAACTATTGGAAGGGTCTTTTAGTCAACTAAGAGTTTTCCTAGGGTTAAAAATGACCCTTTCTCATAGGTATATCAAATGGGCTTCCTAAAAATGGCCCAAACACACCCCTAAGTACCTTTCTAACCTCCCAAAAATCCACCTAAAGCTTATCCACGAAATTTAAGTGAAAAGACCATAACTCAAGCTCTCTAACCAAGAGGTTCACATGGGGATTCTCTATGGTAATTTTCCAGGTTGGTGGGAAACCAATCCTCAAGTAGACATGTCATGGCAACATTACACATTACAAGTGTCAAGTGACACACACCTTTTACTCTTCACAAGACACATAGAATCTCCACTTGATCACACACATAACTTAAAATTACAATTTACAATTTGAAATGAACACATTTTAAGCATATACATTTACAAAATAAACAGAATACAATGAGGTCTTGTCTATTATTCGACGCAACCTTGGCTTGCAATGAATTCACATTAGCCTAGATCTGGTTCCCTGATTTATTACCATTGTCATATTTCCTACACACTAAATCCAAGTATCAGTAGTTCAAGGAATATAATATATAGCATATATAAAATAATAATCATTCAAACTTTTACAAAACATCTACATCATCATGTAACTATTTTAGAATTCACATCACAAAATCAATTTAGTTTTTTTCACTCATGAAATCATATGCACTCATAAACATCATTTAAGCATTTAAATTTGAATTCACAGTAGAAATCATATTGCATCATAATTGAATCCAATCATCATTTCTTAATTAACCACATAAGCATATATAATCCATCGCATCGTCATAACATTCATTAAATCAAAATAACCATTAATGCAAAATCCATAATTGTTTCATAGAATAATCATCACGAGCATCATAAGATAATGTGGATCTAAAGTCTAAAGTGATCAAATTCATATTCTCATGATAATAACATATAAGCACCTGTCATATATTATAATCACAACCTGTTCTATTGTGAGTATAATTTCCTTATTCTAATTCAATCCATGTTATTCAGACGCTGAACTGTTGGTGATAATAATTCAGTAATTTAATTAGCCGTAATGAAACATAATACTTCATAGATGCATCAACCCAAGTAAGGGGAATGGAGTGCATAAAAGTGCAATCTTCTCCTATAAATTAATACTCCATAATGTATCATAAAGGATTTGCACACTAGGTTCTTAAGCATAGATGAATTGTTGTACTTCCCCCAAGCAGGGTCTCTCCAAATTCCAAGCTCAACTGTAGGGAGAGTCACAGAATGAGAACAAGGATAAATTGGACTAAGTGGATCACATTAATTCCTCTAACAATATTATCACAACATCACAAACTCATTTCAACCAAGCATATCATCACATATCAAAGCCTCATAATGCATCTCAAGTCCAAGAGAGGTCTTACTATTTGTGTAGACATAGATTTACCTAAATGTAAAATCTCAGGAGGGTACTAAGAGGTCATAAATGAAATAATAAACTCCGTTACAAGTCTAAAAGAACTACCAATCCTGCTATACCATTCATATAAAGAAGAGGTCCTAACCCACAAGTTTAATGTTACCCATCAAGGAAAAAATAATATATTTTTCTTGGGTGTTCTCTCTTATACGCACTATCAGTGACCCACATTGGTCCTGATAGAGTCATAAAACATAGAATTGGCCATATTAAGAAAATATTCAGAATAGTCACCATGATCGAAAAGTAAAAATTTCAATTGGGGAAATTAAATTCCAACAATAAATCTCAAAGTGATCTCATTTCAACAATAAATTGAATGTAAAAATTATCTTAAAGAAATAGATACAAAATTTGGTGACTAATTCCAATTAAAAGAAATACCCAAAAGATGCTAGGCCACTAAATAGGTGGAAAGCTCCACTAAGAAAATAAATAAATCAAGAAAATCATTCATAGAACAATGCAACTAAAATTGAACACATAAGAGGGAGTATCCACCAAGGATTCTAAGGGAAAAACTACTTAGTAATCTCCAAGAACATACCCAAGCAACGTACCACACTTACACATCCCTATACTTCCAGTAAATGAAGCAATATAAGGGAAAATACTAGTTTCCTTTATCTTGTACATGCATGCACTACTTTCCCCTAGGCAGGAAATTACCATCCCAAACCAAATGCCAAAGGATCATCACAAGGTTACAACATAAATCACAAACTCCCAGAGGGGGGTGCCCACTGATCCATAGAAAAGGGTGATAAACAATCGCAAGGGTTCTTCCCAAAACTAGGGTACAACTTACTATACAATCTCCAAATTGGATTCAATGGTCTAAAATTCTAAGGTTTTGGTAAGGAACCCTATTCCACACAAGAATAATAGTTTTTTCATGTTCAAGGGTACCATTGTACCCAGTGCATGATAAAATTTAGGTCACAAAGAAGGGATGTTAGGCACACATGACACCTTTAAAAGGAGTATCCCATAGGGATTTGTGCACATCTATGCAATAACACTCCCTTTCCCCATAGATTAAATCTACTGATGATTTTGAAGATAATGATAGTTAACCCAAATGATCTACCACTATAGGTATGCACCTTACCATCATAAACATGTATCTCTTTTTGTTATTTTCTGAAGTGTACACCCATCGCTCTATAAGCGGAAATCATATTAATGCTAGAATTTAAGGTGCCCAAGTACAACTTGATTTTTTCCTATACCACTCATACTGATGCGATAACAAAGTAGATATAGTGCATCACACCCCATTCAAATTAAACAATTATTTCTTCAAACCATGCGAGGATGCCAATAAACTGGTCACATAAGAAGGATAGTCACTCGAAGGATCCTATACACTACCACCAACAAGGGGTCGACAAAAATATACAAGCCATCGAGATAAAGCATATGGAATTACTACCACAAGTGTTAACACATTCAAAATTGATCACTAAACTATCAAACACCTATAGAATTCCAAAACCAAGCAGTCTAAGGAACTGGGAAGAGGTTATCATAGCGGGAAATCATCCATTCCAAGCATGTGCTACATAGGTTGGTTTCAAAAAGTGTACTCCACATTTGCCACAATAGGGCACCCAAACATTAGATCATCAAGCTTACAATACAAGTGTGATCATTCGCATCTATGATATCATATATTTGAGGCCACAACTCTGCGATCCCTAGGTAAACGTATGAAGTTGTGTCGCACTTGAGGAACTTTTTTGTAGTTTTGGCCAAAAAAAATTTAGTCGTACATATGTGGCACAAATGTTTCAACATGTGGTATCGATGTGGAAAATGAGTTCGGCTAAAATAGGTTCGGCCAGACCAGTTCTGACCGAAAATTCATGAGTAAATATAAGCCAACTATGTTCTATCGATGAATAATTGGCACACATTTATATAGGGGGTTTCGGCTGCAACTGGTTTGGCCAAACCTGTTTCAGCCAAAACTACCTATGTGGCATCCTATGTGGTAGCCAAATAGGAAAAAATTTCAAAATTATAGAACTTCTCATTTATACAACTAATTTATCCATAAAAAACAAAATTACAGCGAGCCTAGCCCGAAGACTAAAGAGAAGGGCATTTATGACACTACCCCTGTTCTAGTGAATTATGCGGAATCTGTGTCTTTTGAGGGTAGGACTTCTAGGGAAGATAAGGCTATGGGATATGAGGACAATAAAAAAGGTAAAGATAAAAATGGGGATAGTCATGGTAATGAGACTGACAAAACCCAAGACCCCTGCAGGTTTATTCAAGTTGTTAGAGAAAGGGCTGATTGGATCTGCAGTTGAACACCTGGCTTTTGGAAGAGATAAGAGATATAAATAGAAATTATGATGACCTCCAGGACAGGGTTAATAAGCTGGCAGTCCTGATTGCTAAACCCATGAATGAAGATTCAAACAATGAAGATCAGGAGGAGAACATGGAAAAAAGACTTCTGGAGAAACTTGAGCTGAGGATCAATGTTGTGGTTAACTTCCACCAGCGTACTACTAAAAGTCATATCCAGAGCATTGAAGAAACCCTCAGTAGAATAATGAAAAATAATTACGAGGGAATGGAAGTGACTGACAGTAATCTTAGGTCTCTTCTTTATGTGTTGGATGGGAACTCTAACACTATCGTGGTTGATCTGGATAATACTGTTGATCCCAGCATTGCTGGTCTAAGGACTCGTACAAGGGAAAGTGCCAAAAAAGTGAAACAGGGGAGCTCCAAAGATATTATAGAACTCAAAGAAGCCATCAGCAAATATAAACATGTGATGTATGAGTCTGCTGAGATCTTGAAGTAGGCCTGACCTTGGTTGCTGGGGTTGGTTCTCTTTTTGTCTGATGTCGTCTTTTGCCTAGGTGCTCTTGCTAGTGGGGTTCATCATGCTATCTCTTCTTTTCCCCCAGCTATTTTTTTTGGTTTTGTCTGTTCATTTCTGCTTTTGATTCTTATTGCCTATCTTTAGTCTTTTGTAAAGGGTTACTGTTCCCTTCAAAAATTGCTTTACCCTTAATCGAAAACTTTCTTTAAAATCTAAAAATACCCTTTTGGAGAACTCAGAGTCAAGATTATGGTCATATAATTTTTATAGTGTTTTTATAATATATAATATATTATAATTTAATAATACTGCAAGTAGTTATTTTAACATTTAAGAACACGCTCGTTCGAGAAAAGAAAAAAAGTAGAAAATCATGTCGGAAAAATTTAAAACATATATTTAACACTAGAGGAGAGATTCATCTTCAAGAATATATTTTTTTTCTATATGGTGTAGATTTTGTAGGGAAAATTAGGCGAGAGACGAAAACTATTAATTTCGGGTAACTCCGACTTTGAAGAGTTATAACAAACAAAATATTTACCGAAAACAAATCTTTATTTTTTCTGCACTATCTATACATGTCATCTAAAATATATTCTAAAATAAGAGGAAAACAAGATTATTTGCATATATTGTTTTTGTGGGAACTAGACCCTAGATTTTCAGTATTTTTCAGAAATTAAAAAATGGAATTTAAAAATAAAAAAAAACTATATATCAACTCTTATTCAAATTTTTTTAAAATAATTATAGGCATAAACTACATCCAATTTTACACATTTAATTAGTTTACATCAATTTTAAATTCTAAACACAAATGCCACTTTTATGTCATTAAAGTTTAATAATTTTGCATGTTGTGGACCTTTTCCTTTATAAAAGTGTGACACAATTTTGTACTTTTACCCCCCAACATATGAATATGGACTCTGTCAAGTACATAGCTCAAAAGAGATGTCCCTAAAATTTAGGATGAGGGTTGAAGTCTATTCAAGAGGGGGTCCCTGGTCCCTTCCAAAACCAAAAGTAGGTAGGTAACACACACACATAACAACAATAGCAAGGTAATAATCACATAAGGAAATCTACCAACCAAGGCTTCCAAAATGGGTCTCACAATCACCCTACAAATGGGGTTAATTGGACAAAGTATCCTATGGGGAGAAAGCCAACCAAATGTAAAAACAAATCCTTCACAAGGCTTTCAAAAAACATATCTTCCAGAAACTTTCCATACACACAACTTCAACCCTTATGACCCCCAAGGTATCAAGACAAAGCTACACCCTTATGACCCAAAAAAAAAGCAAGGAATGGCTTCATGGAGCCCATAATCCATGCTCTCTCTCTCTCTCTCTCCCTCCTTGAGTTGAGACTCTACACCCTTGGGATGTCCTAAAACCTTAACCCTCAAGGCTACTCTTCCCTCCTAAGGGTGAGTTTACCTTGAGACTCTGAAAAACAATAGATATGAAACACAACACAAAAGAAAACTCACAACAAAAAATTGAAGAACACAAAATCATCCATTGCAACACAAATTCAAAGCATACTAACTTACTACAACCATTTCCTTGTACACAACATGAACAAGAAAAGAGTGGAGTGAAAGACAACAACCTAAGTCCAAGCTTATGTTAAGTAGTTGAGGATGAACTCCTTTTTGTCCAAGTCTCCTTCCAAAGCTTCTCTAATTCTAGCCAAATCTCTAAGATGGAGAGCGGGTGTTCAAACTCTCATCAATAGAGAGTCCCTACTAAAAAGTCCTCTACATTGCTTTTGGAAAGAGGTAAGTTTCTCATTTACCAAAAATAGATTCTAGAAAGGTAACTCAAAAAGTGAGCAAAGTACTTGAACCTAAATGTAAGGTTTGTCTAACCAAGACCCTACTTCCAAAAGTTGATTTTTGTCCATATTGAAAATCCAACTTTTGGGAGGGTCTTTTGGTCAACTAAGAGTTTTCTTAGGGTTAAAAATTACCCTTACCCATAGGCATATCAAATGGACTTCCTAAAAGGGCCCGAACACACCCTTAGGTACCTTTCTAACCTCCCAAAAGTCCACCTAAATCTTACCCATGAAATTCAAGTTAAAATACCATACCTCAAGCTCTCTAACCAAGATATTCACATGGGGATTCTATATGGTACTTATCTAGGTTGGTGGGTAACCATTCCTCAAGTGGACATGCCATGGCCACATTACACATTACAAGTGTCAAGTGATACACACCTTTTACACTTCACAAGACACATGTCATTTCCACTTGAGCACACGCATAACTTAAAATAACAATTTACAATTTGAAATGAACACATTTCAAGCATATATATTTAAAAAATAAACACAATACAGCGAGGTATTGTCTCTTATTAGACACAACTTTGGCTTGCACTGAATTTACAATGGCCTAGATTTGGTTCCCCAATTTATTACCATGGTCATATTCTCTGCACACTAAATCTAAGTATCAGTAGTTCAAGGAATATAATATATCATATATATAATAATCATCATTCAAACTTTTACAAAAAATATACATCCTGTAACTATTTTGGAATTCACATCACCAAATCAATTTAGTTTTTTTTTCCATTCATGAAATCGTATGCACTCATAAACATCATTTAAGCATTTAACTTTGAATTCACAATAGAAATCACATTGCATCATAATTAAATCTAATCACCATTTCCTAATTAATCATATAACCATATATAATCCATCGCATCATCATAACATTTATTAAATCAAAATAACCATTAATGCAAAAGCCATAATTGTTTCATTGAATAATCATCATGAGCATCATAAGATAATGTGCATCTAAAATCTAAAGTGATCAAATTCATGTTCTCATTCTAATAACATATAAGAATGTATCATTTATTGGAATCATAATCTCCTTTATTGTGAATAAGATTTCCTTATTCTAATTCAATCCACGCTATTCAGACTCTTAACTATTGTTCATAATAATTTAATAATTTAATTAGCCATAATGAAACATAATGCTTTTTAGATTCGTCAACCTGAGTAAGGGCAATAGAGTGCATCAAAGTACAATATTCTCCAATAAAAAATATATAATTCTATAATTTATCATAAAGGATTCACACACTAGGTCCTTAAGGATAGATGAATTATTGTGCTACCCTCGAGCAGGGTCACTCTAGATTCCAAGCTGAAGTGTAGGGATAGTCACAGAATGAGAACAAGGCTAAATTTAACTGAGTGGGGTATATAAATGCCGCTTACAAAATTATCACAACATCACTAGGGTAGCCAGAGATTGCCCTGAGGGTACTACAAGGTCATAAATGCAATAATAAACTCAATACATGCCCCTCATAATGTCAATCATAAAAGGGAAATGAGGGAGGCTCTACAAAAATAATCTTATTAGTCATAGCCTTATGACATAAATCTTTTTATAGTTTTTTATTAAAATTTATATTTTTAAAAAATGCTAGTGTCCCATAACAAAATTGAAGATCACATTGTTTAAATATAAGACTAAATGTGGTCATATCATGCTATTATACAAATAAAACATTATGTGGGATAATGAATCAAAGTTTCAATTCAAGTGCAACTATACATTTTAGTGAAATAATTATATTTATTCCTGTACACTAATCTTTCTAGATACATTCTTGAAATATACAAAAGAAAATACTTCTCTATAATATATGAATAAAATTTGAATCTGCCTAACATTCATATTAGGAAGTAAAAATGAAACTTTGCATTTCTTCACATGCTTTTGTTTCCTAATTACAAATTATTATTGTGATAAAGTCATACAATCAAAGAAAAACATATTTAATATATTGATAAACAACAATAAAATAATTCCATAATTTTTTTTTTTAATATCTTATCTAAATAAGCTTCATAGGTCTTATAAAAATGTTCTTTCCATGTATACCTTTTCCTAAGTTCATGGGAGTCAATAAATATCATTCAAACGAGTCAATGTAAAATTAAAACAAATAAACATTAATAAAAACTAAGACAAGAAATAAATGGTTTTCGTATCCTATGCAATAATAAAAATGGCTAAGGAGAGATGCTTTAAACAAGTTCCATTCAAAAGAAAAACCTCAACATTATCAATTGTTTGAAAGATATTATCCCCACTAGTTAGATGATCAACTCAATTATCAAAGATTGCCTTGAGATTCTTAAGGACTTAGATGATTACATCCTCTCTCACATGTAGCGTGAGGGAAATTATGTAGTGAATAAGTTAGAAAACACTGGAGTTAATTTACAGTTTAAAAGAGAATAGGACATTAATGAAAAAATTCTAGTGGATCTCCAATTATTACTTTGTAATGATGATGACAAGATCTATATGCATAATGAAATATCTATATGCATATGGAATATTTGGAGATGATGGCTGATGATGTGCATAAAGGAGTCCTTGGGAAGATCTTATTTATAGTAGAGAGGCCAAACTCTTTCGTTATCCTCTTTTTCATTACAATTTATTCACTTAGAATCTTATGATACAGTCCTCCTTAATCTATTGTTTATTGGTGGATTTGAAGAATCAGGGGTGATAAAAATATTTTAGACCCCATTGTCTATGAGAAATGGTATAATATTCAGTCAGTGTGGAGTGAGCTCTCTATAGATGGATTGAAACAGTATATTGAGAATCTCGATGGGGTTGATGCTCCAGCTACTGAAGCTTTTGTTCATGGATGGAAGGATAGAGTTCTATGTGTCTATGACCTGGAACTCAAAGTTAAGGAAGAACTTGTGGCCAAGGTTTCCAACACTGTGATTGAGGGTTAAAAAATTTAGAGAGACAAAAAATGAGCTTCTAAGGCTGTGGAATCCTTCTTCCTTTCAAGTTGAAGGGAGAAGGTGATGAAGAACACCAATGGAGGCTTTGATCGAACTTCCCTTCCCAAGCCGTGACATGACATTAGAAAGGTTATTATGTGCTACCTTACTTTGGATGGTAAATTGTATACCATATTCAGTGACCATTTTATCATTTTGAATCATTTTTGACACAATAAGTGTATTTCTCTACCCTATTATTTTGTTTCTTCTATGAATAATAGTTTTAGGGCTAATAAAAAAAATCTTTCTTCCTGCATACTTGACGAGGGTTTGATTTTATTGACTATGGAGTATGTGAAGGCCTTGTATGTTGCACAAAACCATGTTGCTAAGTTGGGGATTGAATATAAGAAGAACATGAGGGTACACTATTGTGACACCTCCTCTGATTAGGAGGATGTGGATTTTGATGACGATGATTTTTTTCATATCTACAAAAAGAAAGGCCCCTCATCTTCTAGGTTGTAAATTTCTTCTCCGAACCCTGAAGGTGGTAATACAATTGTGATATTAGATGATGAAGACCTAGAATATATGTTAGATTCTTTGGACCTTACGAGTCATACAAAGGTAATAGTGTGGTTGGGGATTCAATGTTGAGTTGTAAAGGAAAATTGAAGATTCGTGAACCCACATTATTAATGAAAATAGGAAATCCTCTAGGCATAAGAATTTCCTTTGTTAAGATAAGTCTTGTGGGCTCGTCGAGGAAGTGAATATTGATCCACAGACACATATTTATGGAGGTAGGGTTTCTCCAAAGGAGATGGGTTCTTCTGTACCATAAAACCCTACAAGAAATGCCATTCTTAAAAATTTGTTAGATAACCAACTATGCCTATTTTCTTAGATTATTTTGGAGATTAACAGTTTGAAGGAAAAAGCCAACCCACCCACTAAGGATTTAGAAAATTTTCTGCCTAATACTTATTCTCTTGCGAATGGGATCAAGAACTTGAAAGAGAATCATGAGAATTGTATTAAATCTCTAGAGGATGATTTTCAAAGGGTCCAAGAGAACATGAGAGTTGTTCTGCCGGTGAGAAAAATAGTGATGGACACCACTAGCAATGGCCTTAAAAGTCTTGATGAACATACTGAAGCACTCTAAGCTATCTCCAAGGGCAATTTGTTGTCGCCCATGGCCAATATAAAGTTGACTAAGAACGCTAAAACTATGGATATTGTTTCTTAGAAGAGAGACAAATCTCCTCCAAAGGACATTGAAGCTATTCTGAAATATACCATGCTCTGCTACAAGGCTTTGCAACAAAAACAATGGTATGACCCATGTAGATAGTATCATTAGGAAGCTAAAAAACATCTATGTTGATATCATTCAAAAGAATGATAGTCTTGTTAAAAATTTGTAGGGTTGTTGGTTTTGTTTTTTGTCATTTTATTGGTGTGCTCTACCCTGTATTTCTAGGGGTTTTTTGGCATCTAGGTCTGAGGTGGTTGTTTCTTAAGACTACTTTTAATTTTTTGATATTTAATGTGGGTTTGTGGTCCGTGTAAAATCAATTTTCCCTTTAATAAAAAACCAAAACAAAAAATACACCAAAAATTTATATTTACTTTCCAAAGTCAATTATGAATCTCTTTATCTTAAATGTAATACAAACTAAAGGTAGATAATTTAGATTACACTAAAGTTTATCTTTGCGTAAAGGTCCATGAAAAAAATCTTTTTATGTTTAATCTAATAAAATAAATGATAATTTGCTACTAGATAAAGGTTAAGAGTTAATTTATATTTAGTCAATTATATAATGGAAAAACTTAATAAAAATAAATTTATGATAATTCTTTGATGTCTAACTTCATAATCATTAATCTTAATCCCATATTTATCAAGGTTCTTAAAGCTAGAAGATAATTGGTGATTAAATCATCCACATTTTTTTGAAGGATAATTCATGGAGGACAACTAAAGTATATTATTTGAACACCTATTAGAACATCTCAATAAAGCTCATTTCCTTGCTTATATTAAGAACTACATTTCTCAAATTCATTATAAAATTTCTTCATCCTTCCAAACTTTCTAATTGATTATGGTCTACATTATAATCCACCTTATATTAGCACACTAACTTTGATTTTCATAGTTTGTTTCTACATTGGCTATAGATTGATTTTTTTCTACATTAGCACCTTATAATTTTTTTTCCATGGTTATAGATTGATTCATTCTAAATGACCAATTAAAACCAAGTTCATAGTTAAAATAATTAACCAAAGTGTGTACTTGAGAAAGCACAACTATAAGGATTGAAATGAAGGTCTTTTCCACAAAAACTATATAGAATAGCAAAAGAATATAAAATCCATTACATATTGATTGAAGTGATACTAGTCCATCAAAAAAACTAATGGAAAGCAAATAAATGTGGCTGAACAAAGAAAAATTTAAAATTTATATTTAATTTTTGAACTATACCAAAGATGGTATTTTTAAATTGAAACCAACATGTTTAGGATAGACAATCTCGATATAAAATCATTTCAATTGTCAATCAATGTTAACATGAATGTCAAATAATTGAGCATGAATAATGTCAAATAATTGAGCATGAATCTTAGGCATATATAAGCTTACCGTATTTCACAAAATAAATGTATGCTAATATAATATATCAAAAAGAATAATACGATTGTTTTTTATTAAAATAAGCAGCAAGAGGGTGCTGGCCCGTGGTACAACAAAGCAGAGTCACAATGAACATGCTAACAATACATTAACAGGAACAAAGGAGACTGCACAACAACAACAGCCAAAGAGCAGTTAAGGAGGAAAGTCAAGGAACCAGTAGAAAGCCATAGTCAGCACACCATGAAAGCACATAGTCTGCACCTGACAACACATAGACAGCACCTTAGGTTGCCCATTGACAGCACCTTGAGCCTCACCATAGCCCTGACAGTCGCGCAAAACACCAGTTACAGTCTCCCAATGCACCTCTAAAGCAAAGTGTTCCACCTCAATAGGAACAGAGAAAAAAGCCTCAAAACCCTCCACCTCCATAGGAGAATCAGCCGCCTTCATAATCTCGCACGAACACTCCACCTCAATAGGAAGTTGATCCACCTCCATAGGAACCATGAAGAAGGAAGACGACTGTGTGTAAGAAGCCCAA
>MU224748.1:504991-515757 GCA_018584345.1 Thuja plicata
TCTTCAATAATATGTAATTTTTTTTGTATTTGGTTTAAATTTGCTAGGGCAAAAGTGGAGGGAGAAAAAAACTGTTAATTTCAGATAATTCTGACTTTGAATAGTTATAATAGACAAAATATATACCAAAAACCAATTTTTATTTTTTCATGCACTATTTGTACATGTTATCTAAAACATATTCTGAAATCAGAAGAAAAAAAGATTATTTGCATATATTAAAGTGGAGGGAACTAGACCTTACATTTTCAGCATTTTTTGAGCAATTAAAAAATGGACTTCAAAAATTAAAAAAMTAGGTCAATACTTATTCAAAAAAATTTTAAAAAATTATAGGCATAAACTAGATCCAATTTTACACATTTCATTAGTTTACATCATTTTCAAATTCTAAACACAAATATCACTTTTATGTCGTTAAAGTTCAACATTTTTGCATATCGTGGTCCTCTTCCTTTGTTAACGTGTGACACAGGTTTGTACTTTTACCCTATATCAGATGCCACCTTAAGACCCCATAGGAGGGTAGACATCTTAGCTAAATTGTTAGATCCCTTTCCAAGGTGGACCACATAGGCCAGGATAAGGTGACCATTATGATCTCAAAAAATACCTCCTCCCGCAGCAATGTCATTAGAGGTAGCCCCATCAAAGTTCAACTTAGTTATGTTTTCCTCTGGGGGTGACCATTTAGTGTTTAGTCTTTTTAGAATTTTGGAGTTGTCCATCACATATAATGAAGTGGGAAGAGCCCATTCCTTGGCTATCATACACTCTAGTCCCTTTGGGGGTGGTGGGGGGTATTTTCCAATGATAGGTTTCCAGATTTTCCTTCAGTAGATTCACAGTCAGCCGCACCGTACGTTCAACATTATTGTCTTCTCCTCTAAAAATCTAGTTTTTTCATTCCTTCCGTAGACCCCAGCAGACATGCGGGGTAATAATCACCAAAGGATGTGAATGAGAGGATTCTTAGCAATTTGACCCTAGTTATTAAGGAATTGGTCTAAGTTCTCCAAAAAGACCCAGTCCAACTGTAGTTTGCTCATTATTTTTCCCCACACCTGAGAAGCATAAGGGCAGTGAATAAGAATATGATTTATAGACTCTGCCTGCATTTTACAAAGAACACACCTGTTGACCAGTTGAACCCCCTATTTCTGGAGGTTGTCTAACATAAGGATTTTTCCGTGAAGAGCGGTCCATCAGAAGAAATTAATTTTGGGGATGAGCTGGGGGAGCCACACCTTTCCCCAACTCAACTCATCAGCCAGAGCCTTAATGTTAGCATGGTATGCAGATTTGACCATGACGTCCCCCAATTTGTTGTGGTACCACACAACCTTTTCAATAATTTGAGAGATGGGGATCCTGATCTTAGCAATCATTTTCTGTAGTTATATAATGTGGGTTGGGATATGCTCCTGGTCATGATAAGCATTAGAAAGGTTCTTCCATTTCATATCCTGAGAAATGTAGTCACTGAATTTGTCTCCAAAGTGAGAAGTCAAATGATCTCTGAGGAGACCAAGTTTATTTCTACTGAGAGGTTTATCTCCTTCCCACCAGTCCTCCCAGAAACTTATCTGCTTACTGTCACCAACCACCTATTTTAAGCCTCTGAGGAGGGATCCTTTACTTTTCACCATGAAATTGTAAAATTTAGACCCAGTGGGGTAACTTTGACCTGTGGGGAATTGGTCATTTAAGTAGTATTTGGCCTTCAGAATTTTACACCAACCCGAGTTACCTTTAAAGAGTTGCCACCCAAGTTTGGTAATTAGCACCTTGTTAAGATCTTTTATCTTTCTCACTCCCAGTCCTCCCATCTTCTTGGGTTGGCAAACTGTTTCCCAGCTAATCAGGTTCATTTTAGTCTTTTCCTCCATTCTAGACCATAGGAAGTTCCTTTAGAATTTTTCCAATTTCTCAATAGTTCTGTCATTGATTTTGAAAAGAGATAGAAAGTAAACTAGTATTCCTTGGAGGGCTGCCACTAGTAGTTGTAGCTTTCCCGCATTACTTAGGACCTTGCCTTTCCATCCTACCAATTTTTTCTACATTCTTTCAAGAATAGAGTTCTAGAAAGGGTCGGAGACTTCCTTAACAGTGAGGAGGAGCCCGAGATAGGTGTTGGGAAGTATACCATCCTTACAACCAATACATTCTATAATTTTCAATTGGGTTCTTTGTTCAGAATTAAAGAAGTAAATTTTTCTTTTACTATAATTAATCACCTGACCCGAGGCCTCCGCATAAACATTTAGCAAATCTTTCCATGCTCTCACTTCTCTGATGCAAGCTTTCCCAAACAGAAACGTGTCATCCACAAATTGTTGGATGATTTTTGAAGGAAGAGTGGAGGCCGGTTTGAATCTAGCAATGTGGCCTGAAGCCTCCAGTCTCAACAGATTATGGGCCAGCACCTCAGCCATAAGGAGGAACATATAAGGGGATAGAGGGTCACCTTGGTGCAAGCCCCTCTCTGAATTAAAGGACCCCTAAGGAGAACCATTTACCAGAACAACAAATTCAACAGTTTCTACCGCCTCCTTGACAATTCTAATGAAATTTGTATTAAAGCCAAGATTATTTAGAACCCTGTACAGGAATTTCCAAATCACCTTATCATACGCCTTAGAGATATCAAGTTTCAATGCCATGCCAGCATTATTACCCCTATCCATCGAGTGAATGATTTCATGGGTAGTGATAGCCGCATCAAGAATTTTCCTTCCTAGAATAAACCCCTTTTGGTTGGGGTTAATAATTTTATCCAGAAGAGGTTTGATCCTATTTGTGATGATTTTTGAAAGGATTTTATAAACTGTGTTATAGAGGCCGATCGGTCAGAAATCACTTAGTTCCTTGGGCTCTTGGATTTTAGGGACTAGAACAATGTAAGTTTTATTAGTACTCTTGAGCATTTTTCTGGTTCTAACAAAATCATAGGTAACATGGATAATATCATATTTTATGACATCCCAAAAATACTGGAAGAAAGCCGGGGGAAATCCATCCGGCCTAGGAGATTTAAAAGCCCCCATGGAGAAAACCACGATTTTGACTTCCTCTTCAGAGACCTTGGAAAGAAGCCAATAATTCTCTTCTCTAGAAATAACACTCGGGATAGCCTCCAGAAGATGGGAGCTGTCAGAGTCAGCCCCCCTCTAAAGCGGGTTACTAAAGGTATCACGAAAGAAATCCGCCGCATGATTACCCATTTCTTCTTCCTCACTCATCACTACCCCACCGGCAGCCAGTGATTTGATAGTGTTTCTTCTCTTATGAATTGAAGCAGATCTATGGAAAAAGGTCGAGTTGCGGTCCCCTTCCTTGAGCCATTAGATGCGAGATCGTTTCTTCCAGAATATTTCCTCCCTTTTGATGTTATCTTTCCATTTATTCCTCCATCTCTCTTCCTCAATATGAGCTTCCCTAGTGGAATTACCCATGGCCATTTCATTTTGGAGGAGTTTAAGTTTTTCCTCTATCTCTTTTTTGCACTAGAAAATATCCCCGAACTTGGTTTTGCTCCATCTGTGGGCCTCCCTTTTGATAATTTTAAGCTTCTTAGCTATTCTGAACATAGTTGTACCTCTAATAGGTGTGTTCCACCACCTTTTTATGCAGTCTTCAAATTCCTGGTGAGAATGCCACATGATCTCATAGCGGAATGGTCAAGGTCCAGCACGACCTTTCTCCACCTAGTCAAGAATCAGAGGAGGGTGATCCGACATAGTCTGTGGGATGTGCGAGAGACCTATAAGAGGGGCAATATCCCACCCACTAGAGATCAACCATCTGTCTAGCCTAACCTAAATAAGTTTCCTACCTTTTCTATTGTTAGACCAGGTAAACCCCGTACCCTATAACTCAATATCAACCAATCACTAATCCTCATGAAATCCGCTAGCTCTTGCATACTATCAGAATAATCTTGGGAGCCTCCTAATTTTTTAGAGGGAAATAGGGGGGAATTAAAATCCCTAGCACACATAATAGGGAAATAATGGTCGACATCAATGAGGTTAGAGATTTCCCTCCAGAGTCTACCCCATTCAGTTCTAGAGTTTGGGGCATAAATGTTGAACATATACCATGATGAATTATTCCAAGTAAAAAATGCAACAAGAAAGTTATGAGAAGAACCCACAATTTTACTAGATAACTTACTAGGATTCTAGAGAGTAGCAACACCACCTGAAGCCTCATTAGCTTCACTGTATAGGAAGGCTACCCCAGGCCAAATTTTATCAACCAGTGGCACAAAAATACTATGCTTCATTTTAACCTCCTGTATGAGGACCATATCAACTCGGAGCTCCATAATATAATTCTTTAATGCAAACGATTTTTTTAGTTTATTCATGCCCCTTATGTTCAATGAGAGGAACTTCATCTTTTACCTTTTTGAGAGTCTTCCAGGGTCAGTTGCCTTTCGCTGGCAATGGCCCTTGTTTCTTCCTTAGCTCTGGTCGCCTTGGCAGTCGGACGGCCCACTTTGTTTTCACTCCCTACATCAGCCTTCTTTTTTGATTCCAGTCCATCATCCATCTTCTTGCTCCTAGTTTTCCTTTTGGGTTCTGACCAGTCAGAGACCGAGATCAATGGTGACAGGGAGGATGATCTCAAAATTTCCTCTCCAAGGTCTAAACCGCACTGCCGAATGGAAGAAGTTTCCCCCCAGAATTTTCTCGTCAAAGCACTTCCAGACACTCAAGTTTTGTTTTCCATGTTGGTATCATAACCATTTGGACTGTTAATGATAGTGTTGGAGACATCCATTAATACTATGACCATTTCTCCAACTTCAGGGGTTGTACCCATCTCCACTGCAGAGTTCACTCTGAGAATTTCACCTTCTTCTAAAGCCTCCACCTTCTCGGCTTCAGTGTTCCTTTCTTGCTCTTCCTTTCTCTACCCTTTTTCTCAGGCTTCAGTCTTCTCAGCCTCTGTGTTTTTTACTGACCCTTCTAACTCTAGTTCATTACCTTGGGGGGGACTCCATCACTGGAAGGAAGAAAAACCGTGGTGTTCATCGTGGTCACAATAGACTCACCATTGTTAACCTTAAATTATCGAATGTTCATCTCTTTCTTTGTCTCAATTTTTTTTCTTACCAATATAATTATAGTGTATAAAATATACTGAGAGGATGGGAAGGGTGAATTAAGATATGGAAATTTTTACTTGATTTAACATCAATTTCAATTAATAACTTCTATAGGAATGGTCTATAATTTTCAAAATACTTATATTGAACTTCTTTATGTATAGAAATTAAACAACACATGAAAGCATACCAAACATATGTGGAAACCAATTATGGGAAAATTCATGATCAGAATAGCTACTTGGACATACTACAAAAATCTAGCTTCACAAAATAATGAATAACAAGTACAATGATGAAGTAGGTACCAACCTACTATCGACACCAATCCACCATTATATTTTTGAGCGTCGACCCACTAGAAATACCAATCTCCTTTAACTCTATCTAAAAAATAACTAAGAAACTAGAAATCTAATGTCAAAAGTAAGAATGTTATGATTTGAGGACCTTTAGTGTCAGTGAATATATTTAGTAACACTTTAATGATATCTCCTACGAAACAAATAACCCTTTGATAACTTGTACAATGAGTGAAATGTATCACACAACTCTTTAACCATAATTTTGCACAACGCATATTCATCGAAAGCTTCACAATGAAGTACACTATTTCCTAGAATTTCAAATTTCTAAAAATGATCCCACTATCTCATATAAACTTATTATAATTAAAATTAAATCTATGGGTTGGCCCTATAATAATAATAATAATAATAATAATAATAATAATAATAATATGCACAACTTGGCCTTAAACACAAGTCCTAATGTGTAGTAGGCCAAGCCTATTTTCCTACAAGCTATAACATAAAATAAAAACAAATCACATGGATCCCAATGTAGCCTCATATGACCCTAACTATCTCGCATACACTATCTCAAAAGGGTGCATGTCATGAGATACTATCACATCAATCCAAAAAAACAAAGTAGCAATTTCAATAAGATCATTGCACTTTTCTAGTTTCAAACTTTCTAAAAAATTATAAAAACTTGTGAAACCCTAATGATGATATATTTTTATAATATTCTACTTTTAAGCCATGAAACATCAATCCTAAATATAAGGAAATGTCGATAATATAGAGTTATCAAGACAAGATAACTATGTAGATAACTTACTCAAGACACTCTAATTCAGACCTTATAATCACTTCCCCCAACATGAAAGGATGGATCTTATTTAAGGAAATATTAGGTAGATCAGAAACTGTCAACACCATACTCTTCATCTGGGACAAATTAGTGGATGAAAAGTTTGGCCTAAACATATACAAAATCAATGAGTAGGTGATAAATGATTGTATCGATTTTGTTGTGATTTGATTGGGCTACTAAGATAGTAAATGCCTCAGAGGTTGTGCTTGATAAAATAAAAGGTGAACTTGAAATAACCAATTTCAAGATTGAATGGGTTGATGTACTTGTTCAGAGGGCGTTATATACATGTTTGGATAACTTCAAGGAGTATAAAAATAACTTCAAACAACCACCTTGAATAAATTATTTTCTTTTAATGTTCTTTCATTCATTCAATCCATTTTTTATTTAGAAGTAAGAGAAAAAGGATGAAGAAAAGGTTAAGGATGAATTGAATAAGACCAATGAAAATAAAATAAAAAAAGTTTTTAGACTCAATCAAGACAAGAACTTCAAGAAGCCCACTCCATCTCAAACTAGGTATTATCCATATTTCAATGCTAAACATTTTTCATGCAATAATTTTTGCATATATATAGTGAAAGTAGAAGTCATACAATTAGATATCACACATTTCATGAAAAAATGTTATGGTTGTAATAAATTTAGACATTTAGAAAATGAGTGCAAAAGTAGGATACTGAGGAATGGATTAATGCTTGTAAATAATGGTAGGAATTTAAGCATTTCAATGGTTTTGATCAAGGCAAAAATAGGTTTTGAAGGGACCCAAAATCCTTTACAGGTATATTTTGAGGGGGGTCTATAACCCCAAATAAACAATCAATTGCAAGAAATAATCTTTACAAAGCATAAGACAACAATTAAGAGATAGTTAACAGCCTAAAAGCATAGACCATATAAATTTCCATCTTCCTAAGAGAATAAAATGATAGAGGCCTCAACCTCAAAACACCCTATTCTTAATGAGGTTTCATGAGAGTTCAAAGTAACCACAGGGAGGAATTACACAAAGAAGAAACCCATTAATCCTAGCACTCCAAAAAGAAGATAAAATCCAAAATATAGACTACATATTGAAACATAGAGCCCAAATATCTCTGGAAAAAGAAAACCTAATGAAAATAAGAAAGGAATCATCCCTGTCCACTCCATACAAAGAAAAAATCTCTTAGGAATACCCAATCCCCTCTTACAAATATTGTTAATGGTTAGAATCTCATTCTAGACTTGGATCCAGAAATAACTATTAACTATGGGGATAATGACTGGATTCCAAGCCAAGGCCCAAAAGGGTTGAGTAGAAAGAACCTGAACCTAGATCTTGAAGGTATTAGAGATTAGAAAATATCCACTTAAGAAGATTCCTATACAGAGGTTTCTATAATATGAATTAAAAAATATGAACCTTAGAAAGCATACCCTAAAGAGATCTCAGAGCTATGTTGATAGAAGAAAGAATCACCCAATTAGAGTTATGAATTTATAATCTACTACCCAGAAGACAAATCACTGAACGCATAGGCCCTTAAACGAGCTAGCCCGATAGAACAAAGATAGATGACAATCTTGAATCCACTAGTGCTCCCAAAAGAGGATCTTTCGCCCGTTACCTAGAGACCATGTGAGACTTTAAAAAATAATAGACATGGGGATGGAGATGAAGTTAAAAAACAATGGAGAGGAGCTCATACATCTATTGTCAGTAAGAAAATCCTCAATGTGGCCATAATACAAAGATATTTACTATTATCAATATCAGTCCACTCATTATTAAATTTCAAACTCCTCTAGAGTTGTTTGGCTAGAAGTGCCTTGTTGAACTCCATAATCCTCTAGATGGAAAAACATCCTAGCTTCTTAGGTGAACATACCTGATCCTAGGCAACTAGATGCATTCAATTTTTGGTTTCTAAACTAGTCCAAAGAAAACTCTAGATCTACTCCGATTAAACCATAATATTTCTTGGGATAACTTTTTTTTTCAAACATATGAGTCACTTTTTTAAGAGTATATTTTAGTTCTCTAAAATAAGCTTATGTTCATTTCACCTTCGAGTGTTCTTTTCTCAAGGTGTGCGAGATTCAATTATTGCATCTTCAATTACTTCCATAGATTATTTCTAGAAAGATTCCTTGTTACATGATATTCTAGAGTTACATCTTTGCTATACTTTTAAAAGACAAGAACTTTTAATGGAAGAAGTATTTCCCACTCACTTTAATCCCTTCTCCCACTTCATAAGATTTTTATTTTTATCCATCTAAGATATCTAAAGTGGGATGCTACTGTTGAATTTTATGTCTAGCTAATATTATAAGTAGATAACCTTTCTTAGTGTGGTTTCCTTTCTTACTTAGAGTTGGACTAAATATTGAATGCCCTCAATTTTAGTTCAGTGGTCTTCATGATTATTCTCGAAAAAATTAACCATGTTTGGAGGAAGCAATTTCTTTCAGTTAGACTATAAATTGGTTCACTCTTTACAATTTTTTTCTTCCAATATATTCAAATATAATATTTTAATTAACTCTTTCTTGCTGATTTTTCTCATCAATTTCCCACCTTGTAGCATTTCATTTAGAGGCTTCGGTCAATTCTAGAAAATAAAATGCAATGGATGAAAAATACTTACACAAATTGCTCTAAGATAATAAATGAAATTAAAATAAAAACATATTGCACTCATGATAATGAGATCGAACTAGAAATAATAAATATTCGAGATAAACGAATCAATTATTGATACATAGTCTAATTTTGAAGCTAGGAGAATGGATATGGTTATGTTCAAATCTCATTGACCACACAATTAAATTTTTAGTGCATAGGTTGATGATTAACTCAGATTTCTAAATAGTATGTATACTTTTTCTTCTTGGTTCATCTTTGCGCATACAATTTTGATCTAAACTTAAATGTTTGTGGTCCTAAGTGTCACATACATATTTGTATTACAACTTTTATTAGACAAATTACTTAGTATTAAAATTATTCTGATATTTAAATTGTGGTAAGTGTTAGTGATGCCTTTGAACACCTTGGACAATTTGTTAAATTGTTTGGGTTGCATTATCTTTATAGATAACCCTAGTTGGATTGACTCTATAATTTTGAGCAATAGATTAAATGGTGACAAGCAACATTCAATTGACATAAGATCAAATATCTAATGTAGAATAGATCTCGTTTAATCTCTTTGACTTAGATGCTCATTTTGACAATTTATTTTTATTTTTTTAAATTATTAATGAATGTTATTTGCTAGATACAAAAAAACAACCATATGAACCAATGTAAATGCATACAAAACCGAGTCAATATAATTAATAGAAACTTCTTGAAATTTATATTTTAAAATTTTAAAAACTAAAGAAAACTAATGAATATAAAGTAAAATCAACATTCAATCTTTAAAATACGGAACAATAAAATGAATATATAGAGGAAGGACCCAATACCTGAACACGTTCCAGTGGTTGCGATAGTAGTTGTTAACTTAATATCCACACTTGTTGATTTAATATCTAATATTTTATGACAACATTGTACCAATAGTTGTGACTTAAAAATTGTTTTTGCTAATATTGACTACCCATAATTGATTGAAATGTGTCCCTTAGTCTAAAAAGAAACCAATCCTGTGATGTCACATCAGCTTGGGGGTCCCTAATGCACTATGATCAGTCTCACTTGTTTTTTGGCTGTTTTGGACACCTTGGCAAAAAGCATGCTAATGTGGCATCATATTTGATGATGTGGCCCTTAAACCTTAGTTATAAGCACGGGACTTGCCAAGCAAGCTGCCCCAAAAAATTAGGAGTGATTTAAAATTACTACGTAAGATTTTGAGAAGTGCAAAATTAAGATGCTCAACTACTAGGTCCTCTCCCCTATATAAAAATATTATAAAACCCTACTTATCCAAAATATACATTTATTATTACCTTTAAAACCCGAATAGACTAAAACAAAGGTGCACTATTTTAATCATTATTACAACTAAGCACGCGAGCTCTAGTATAGAAGTAATTGAGCGGCACATTTCATTTGGTCAAATAAAAATGGGACTAAGTGAATGAAGAATTCCGCATTCTTATCCAAACCCGTGACTTTGAATGCTCAGACCTTGACTTTGAACCAGAAAGCAACGCGCTTAGCCGCCTCAACCTCATCGGATAGTAGTAATTTTCGCCAATATCTTACGCGTTCCACTAACTTTAGTTGGACACGCACATAATCTAGAGCTTCCTCTCCACTTATAAAAACCCCACAGATCCCACATAATTTGCACATCAACCCAAGTGACTGAGAGAAGGTTTCAGCCATGGCGACATATACAAAGAGTCTAGTCCTACTATTAGCTGCGCTGGTATTTGTAGGGGAGATCCAATTCAGCTCCTCACAAAACTGTGGGTGTGCAAGCGGACTGTGCTGCAGCAAATACGGCTACTGCGGAACTACTGCAGCTTATTGCGGGGACGG
>MU224748.1:516436-527698 GCA_018584345.1 Thuja plicata
GGATGGTGAACAGCGACTGTCACAACGCCATGACCACCGGAAAAGGATTTGGCAGCACGATCAGAGCAATCAACGGCGGAGAATGCGGTGGAGGAAGACCAGAGGCTGTGCAGAGTCGAGTGAGTTCCTATCAGAAATTCTGCGGATGGTTGGGTGTCGCCCCCGGTCCCAACCTTTCTTGTTAGAATACCTTACGTCCTACATAATAAATACATAAATAAATAAATAAAAAATGTGGGGCGTAACGTGGGCACCAACAAGGTCGCTCACGTGTAGGCGCACCTACAATCCTCTGTAAACCTGTAAACCCACTGAGGTTTCCTCACGTTATCAAGATAATATATAGCCCATGAGGCGTCTTATATGGTCTTATTTGAGCATCCAAAATTTGTTTAAATAATTATTACCACCTTTTGTAAAAAATTGTTTATATTTCGACTTAGTTTAAATTTATGCATGTGGAATCAACATTTAGAGGTGTGAAGTGGTTTAGCATATAGACTTGAACTTGTACAAATGAATAAAGAGATAGTGGAATTTGTTATTTGAAATTTACATTTTACTAAGAATAGATTATCTTTCTGAAATGGTCTTAATCATTAAGATTAGGTTATCCTTAGTCTTATATATTATCATATTACTCGTTTTTTATTATATTAATATAAGTATTATGTTATAGTTGTATTATTACATTACTATTTATAAATGATTATATTATATTTTTACTATTATATTAATATAAGTATTATATTATATTTTTTCATTATATTTACATTGTTATATTATTATTATTATTTATATTATTAAATTTTTATTTTAGATTATTAAAATATTTATATGGTATAGTCAATCTTTTTAAAGAAAGAAAACTATTAATTAAAATGATCTTTAAGATTTACAAAAATCACAGAGACATAATGGATCTCTTTTAGCAATGTTCAATACAATAACAGATGATCGGGTGCTTTGTACTCTTGGAAAAAAGTAAATTTTTCTCTTATTGTAATTGGTTTATGCACAAGTTCTTTAGCTTTCAGCAGTGTTATCTGATTGGCTGGTTTATGTATTGCTTCTTTGTTTTCAACTTAAATTGTTTCTCTCAAACTTTTTGGCTTGGTAGAACTTCCCTCTAGATCATTGGTATACATTTTTGACACAAACAGACATATATATATATAATGTAAAGAAGAAGTTAGGTTAATTTTCTCATGTCTTTGGAGTTTCATAAAGATAATCCTTCTTGCCTTACATTTCTTGCTACTAAATTGACCAACTCTTATGGAGAAAACATCAATAACACATGAGAGGAGACTGTTATTGGTTTTCATTTAAAATGCATCTAATCACAAAATTCATTTGTAGAATTTACAAAATACATTTATTTTGTTTGAGATTGTTAGAATGGTCATGAAAATATATACTTTAGAGTGTGTAAAAGAGCTTGTACCATGTTTTTTTATTAGCCTCTTAGGTATCATTATCTCTAGTGGTGTAATTTACTAAATATATTTCTTTTTAATTTTTGAGAGTGTGAGAATGGTCGTGAAAATATATAATTTAGAATGTGTAGGGGAACTTGTATCATGTCTCTTAGCTATGATTATCTCCCGTAGTGCAATTAGAACCTTGATAGCTTTTATCGGTGCCTTTTATTAATCAATTAATAAGATTTTTAGTTGTAAAACTCCATACGTAAACGTTTTTCACTTTTGGAAATTATATCCTTCTATAGCGCCTACTTAAAGATATTGTCTTGAATCAATAAAATATAATCTCCTGCTCTCTTCAATATTTTTCACCACAGCCACACTAAAAGTCCTATGCCTATGAAATTTGTGTAATCAAGTGCTACTTCAATTACGTATCGAGGTGTCTTGGATGTGTGGGACATCAAAACTAAATGTCAGCGATGAGCGCTGAAGTCTTTGGTTTCTCTGTGATCTACACTAAATGTAAATATTGATTAGCGTTGAAGTTGGGAGTTGTTGTGGTTGGTATGAACTGTGTTGGCATTGTAGAAGACAAAGAGGTGAGGGTCCAAAACAATGCTTTGTGAGAGGCATCCTTTGCAAAGGCCCAAAATAATGCTATATGGATCTTCACTCTTGATTCTTTGATTTGGAGATCATTGTGAAACATCTTGCTATGCATTGTACACATTCACAAGTGCGTTGTCTGTACTATAATGCAGTGCAATGATTCAAATCTTAATCTTCTTGTGTATTAGGGTTTGTCTTTTTAGAGGTCATGTTGACTTTCAGCAGCGTGATAAAGAGTCGACAGTATTGTAAAGTGGGATACATTGTTGGATCAACAATCATAATTCTGTAGCATTTCAGTTTGATACCCGCCAGTGGTAGGGTAAGCATTGTTGCAAAACAAGAGACTATTGAAGTTGTACAGGAGGCTACGCAGTATTACAGAAAACACATGTATGTATGTATGATTCTATCGATAATGGGATTTGTTTAATTTATATGAAATAAAAACAGCTCCTGAGACTATAATCTCAATATTCGATATGAAAGAAAGAATGGTTAACAAATTTTTCAGATGACTTCAGCTAGTGCCTTGTATTTATGAAAGAATTTCTTGGCTCATAATTGAGATCATAGTTGTCATTGACATGGAGGAAATTTTAATTCATGTTTTGCAATAGCTTTTTCCCAATTTTGATCAAGGTGATTTTCATATTTGCTCAATGAAAAGAACATGAGAAGTAATACCAGTAAATATTCATATTTTCTCAATGAAAAGAACATGAGAAGAAATACCAGTTGTTGTCAGGTGTAGTGTAAGGTTGCGTCGGTTGGGAATTAGTTATGTCCGGAGGCTAGGGAGTTGTGCATGGTTGTCAACAGTCGCGTCCCTTCGGAACTTTATATACTTGTATTACCTTTGGGTAAAGCATCATCGATGCGGAGATAATGTTGTAATCACTTGACTTGAATGAATAAGAATGCTTGTCATTTACTTTATATATATCTCATGTTCTGTGTATGCTACAAGTAGACCAAGTTACCCCAACGGGTAAACATTTGGCGCCGCTGCCTAGACGTACTTAGGAAGGAAAAATAAAATAAATTGATGTGTTGATTATTGCCCAAAGTGAGCAAAGAATTCATGCCCAATCAATTGAACAAAAATAGAAAGAAGGAACTCGAGGAGAAACAAGCCGATAGAAAAGCGGTACTCACACAACAGCAAGCTGAGTGAAGGGAGATATACAGAAGACGCACCGAAGGACTATCGAAGGGAGTAAGTGAAGGCGAGGGTCTGGAGGTATCTAACCGAGAGGCTGGGAGAAGTGACGACGACTGCCTAGAGGAAACACAGAGCTTGTTTGGGTCCTTAACCTTAACCCCATGGACGGAAGCAAGAGAAGTCTGAAGGAACAAAAAAGAGGAAGCTGCACGGAGGGAGGCTCAGGATACCATTGCCGTCGCGAGTATCGAAGTGACTGAGGGGCACGGGTATCACAGTAGGCCACCGAGCCTGGACAATTCTAGTAGTTCAGGGGCATCAAGTGGTATAGTACCAAACAATTCTAGGGTACCGACGCCGACAGTACCATCCCAGCCATTAACACAACCGGTGTTGCAAACATAGTCAGTGTCTAAAAAAGTAAACATGGTGACCAACAAGGAGAAGTTGCCAAAATTCTACGAAGATGGAAAGGAAGATCCAGTACGACATTGTCATACGTGTTAGACAATCTAGTTCGCGAATGGAGTCGCTGACCAGGACAAATGGATGAGACAGTTTCTGGCAACCCTCCGAGGGGTAGCCATCGACTCGTACTTTGATGTGGAAAAAACAATGGTGACCACTTGGGACGGACTCTAGAAAGAATTCTAGAAGGAGTTTCGACTCTTGAGGGATGACAATGAAACTATTTTTGAGATATATGGTACCAAACAAGGCAAGAAGGAGACTGTGCAGGCCTACAACCGCTGACTGAAGGAGTTGGTCAAAAAAATGGAGAGCTAGCCAGCAGATAGCCTAAAGAAAATATGGTTCGTGGAGGCCCTGAAATCAAACCTACGGAGGAAAATGAAGATAGTGCCCCCCACCTCATACAAAGATGCCTATAATCGGGTGATGGACTTGGAGAGTGAACAGAAAACCTCCAAGAAGAAAAGAAGCAAGTCTTCTTCCGACAAAGATGACACTACGGACGATGATAGTAGCAGTGATAGCGAGTCGAAGAAAAAAGTCATGGTACTTCAAAAGGACATGGAGAGAATGATGAAGGAGTTCAAGACCATGAAAGGGGGTACCAGCAAGGGGGAAGATGACATGTGGTGTATGAACTGCAAGGAGAGCAACCATACGAAGGGGTCGTGTCCCAAAAATGCATTGTGTGATATTTGCCAGATCACGCGCCATTCCACTAAGGAATGCCCATACAACATGAAAGTGAGGAATCAACAAGTGCTATTTGCCCAAGAGCAACCATCTACATCAGGCTGGTACGAAGGCAACCAATGCGGTGGTGGAAGGGGTAGTAACAACAACACCAACATAAGGAGTCGGATCCAATATGACTCCAAGGGTCAGCCGGTGATCCAGTGTCGAGCTTGCAATCAATGGGGCCACTTTGCAAAGGACTGCGACAAGGGTGACACCCCACAGAAGCTATTTCATTGGTGTGGTCCTGGCAACCATGAGGATGCCAACTGCCCAAAATCTGGCATTAATTAGTTAGACACAGATGGAAGCATGAATGCGGTACTGACCATCACCCAAGGGAAAACAAAGTAAACCACATATCCAGACCCTCGAACAGAAAAACAACGGGCATGGGAGGCTAAAGAAGAAATAGAGAAGGCGATGAAGACACAAAAAGAAACATGGGAGATGGCCACCACCTCAGGCCAGAGGGAGGTAGAACAAAAAATTCTGAGACAACTATTACATTTGGAGGTATCGGTGAAACTCCAAGACCTCCTTCACACCATGCGTCACTTGGGATCGACACTATTGGGGAACTTGGCCATGCAGCCAAATACCACATGTATGGACATCCCTGAAGGGTCTACAATTGACCCGATGATACTTGTTGTAAACAATGAGAGGTACTCGACAGTCATCAAGATGGGTATTCTTGGCACCACAGTCATAGACACCATTGTAGATGGTGGGTCTAGAGTAAATGTACTTCTAGAGGAGACATGGAAAAAGTTGGGGAAACCCATGTTGTGGCCTCCAACATTCAACCTATTGGAAGTGAACCAACATGGCATCAAACCCATTGAAACCCTCATGGCTCAACGCATGATGATTGGGACACAACCCTTCGTACTCAACTTTGGGGTGATCCCACAAAAGAAAAGGGGGTACGACGCTATTTTGGGATGAGGATGGCTCACCTCGGCGAAGGTGAACCACAACTGGAAGTGAAAGACACTCACCATGGAGAAAGCCAGGAGGAAGTACCTAATTGACCTCTGCATGCAAATGGTGAGTGAGGAGTTAGCATCTTCAGACTCAGAATCTGAAGGAGAGCAAGTGGGAGGAGATGGAGGGCAAAGAAGAATGGAGCCCAATGATGAAGGGGTTTTAGAGTTGGAAGAATGTTTAGAGGATGATGGAAATTCAATGAATGGCCTCTTTCATTGGCAGATGGAATATTATGAGTTCTTTCCACCATCTTGTAACATGCTAAGCATTAGGGAGGAGGAAGCCAGCCCTGCACACTAGTTTATGGAGGACAAACCCATCAAATACCAAGAGGAAAAATCAAAGGGGAAAAACCTCGGTGACGATGTTCGTGTCAGCGATAGTTGGAACCCCATGGCCGCAGCCTTCAAATTCATTATTCTCCTTCTTATGTACGGGCCAAAGATCATGGTCCCTATAGAATTTATGGTTTCTATTCTTTGGATTGCAATAAAAAACAAACCAAAGGACAATGTTCCAGAAGTTGGCTACGATGGGGCCATCTAGCTGGGGACTCTCGACGAACGGGAGATACACGAGGCCATTAACAGTTCCAAATTGAAACCACAACTAGAGGGGATGGACAAAGCATCTGAAAGGATGGACAGAGCACCCGAGGGGACCGAAGGGTACTAGAGAGGCCGGATGGACAACCGAAGAGGCCTCCAAAAATTAATTAGATTAGGCAAATAATATTTTTTTTTTTTTCAAAAATTTTAAAATTTTTTTAAAAAAAAAATAAGGTGTCCGTACAGTCTGATACCATACGGGGCCGTACAGAGGGAAAAAAATGGAAGGAAAAAATAGCACCATACGGTCGACTGCTGTACGTGTACGGGAAAACTAGAGTCAGAAAAAATAAATATTATAAAAGTCGTATGGTGTAAACCGAACCAAACAAACAGGGTCATACGGCAGACTGTCATATGGGCCCACGGGACTCCAAAGACCATGAATATGTGATAAAGGTCGTACAGCCATATGGAGTTGGCACCAAAACATTTTTGTAGGTCGTATGGACCGTACGAATGGAATAGGCTGAAGGGACACGGACCGTATGGAGTAGTCCAATGACAGGTGTAGATACCGTATGAACTATACGCATTCACAGTACGATAGCAAGAGCACTTACTGTATGGCTATGTAGTTCAAGTAATCAAATTTTTGTATGACAACAAAGGTGGAAGGCTCATGTCGTACAAACATATGAAATAGGAACACAATAAGGAAGATTTGGTCCGTATGGCCATAACAAAATCATGCAAGGAGGTTGTACTACCAGAGAGTAAAAAGAAAATTGACGACAATAGAGGTAGTGAGGAAAATCAAGTTATTGGTCATCTGCACAAGCACCATAACGTAGTTAGCAAAGGAGAGAGGGCATCAGATGACAATCATGAAAATGGTGTGCACCATGGAGTTTGGGGTACCCTCACCGTCATGGTAAGTGTTGGGTTTTTTCCATTCGGTGAGAAAGAAGTTTGAAGCTAAGCGTTGAAGGGGAAGCCATAAGCCACTGACGGAGATGGATTTGGATAGTTTGTGAACACATAGGTTGAGCACATAATAGTCATAGATGCTGCAAATATTGATTGTCCACACGCCAATGGTGGCAAGAGTGGTAGCAGGGTACTACACTTTGAGGAGTATGTCTTGGCTAGACATGAGGTTGTCGTCGTGGAGGCATAGAGAGCTCAAGATGAGCTGACCACTAGGTTGGAGGCAGTAGCACAAGACTTGGCTCAATGTACCCAGTAGTTGGGTTTTGAGAAGGCAAAATGGCTATTAAGGACAGAGTGGTTGGAGGCAGTATCATTTGAAAAATAGATTTGCAGCACTTGGTAGAGGTTGAGACTGAGAAGCCTATTTTGGTTCTTATACGTGGTTCATCTTTCCTATCTTGTTCTGTCCCAGATATTTTGTTGTCATCCGGAGATGACTTTTCTTTAGGGTGGATGACCCTCGCTTTTGGTCAGTTGAGGCCACCAGTTGACATGACCCCATAAGTGGTCCCAGAGGTAGTACCCTCAATGGAGATAGAGGTAGCGAGAAGCAGGATAGAGGATTCAAATCCACCCGTATGAGAGGGCCAAGTACAGTTGGATGTGGTTGGGACTGATGTCGTGGTGATAGTTGACAGGGCCTTGTTGGACCCACCTCAAGATGATCCTTCCTCTATTGAGGGCATGTGTAGTTGGCTTAGCCAAGGATTCCAGATGGCTCCACTAGTCCCAGTAGGCATGACACTTCTCTCTCCTCGATAGGAGGTATCTCTCGAGGTGATTGATCTGGATGCAATAGCATCCCCTACAACTATGTACTTGGCAGAGGAGGTTTCACAGGATTTAGGAATAGAGGTGGGTCATACCGCACATGATGTAGGCATGGAGGTTGTACACTTCAGGGAGACAGGGCCTATAGTCACTGATGGATTGGGGGAATCTTTCATTCAGCCTCCACCAGAGCCTACAGATGACATTAAGGCATACCTTGCAGATGTGGTAGCCTATTCCCATCAAGTGATGGCTTCTGCATAGTGTCAGGCTAGGGAGAGTGTTGTCACCAGCTTGGAGGGACTCTTGACTTTTGTCTAGATCGGTTGCCCCATAGCTTTTGCAGCCTATTTTGAGGCAAGTAGATGGCCCACTGTAGATACAACGGAGCTATTGACAGCTTGGGCAGTTATAGAGCTTGAGGTAGAGAGTCGTGTAGAGACTCTAGTATGGCAGATCGAACAAACCTTCAGGGAGGGCTATTATGCCCTGAGGCGTACTAAGCAGGTTTTGACAGAATGGGAGATGGCACAGGTGGCCGTGTAGAGTTCTCGGGAGGAGCTGGCCACCCGGTTTGAGGCCATTGAGCGGGACCTGGCTTAGAGTACTAAGGAGTTGGCTCGTCAACAGGCCGGTTGGGAGACCAAGCGTTGTGAGTTGGTGGCGCAAGTGGAAATTGCCAGGGCAGTGCAGTTAGCTATGGAGGCCCAAATTGCGCAGGAGAGACTTTCTTTTGAGTAGCAGTTAGAGGAGATATCTGCTGAGCGGTGTGCCTTGGATACTTATCTCACCCAGGCTTGGGAGAATGCGGACCAGAAGGAGAAAGAGTTGTTGGAGGCAGCTATGATGGTAAAGAATGCCCTAGAGCACCGAATGGTTGTAGAGCGGGACTTGAGGGCTCAGACAGAATAGGTCTATGTGTTACGAGCTCAGTTAGCATCTTCCACCTCTTCAAGGATGCCCTGTCAGACTCCCTCTTCTCAGTTGTGATTATTTGGTTCTAGTTACATTTGTCCCCATTTTTGTTGTGAAGTCGTCGGAGATGACTTGTTTTTTTTTTTTTCGGGGGGGGGGGGGGGGGGNGTGGTGTTGTCGGGTGTAGTGTAAGGTTGCATCAATTGGGAATTAGTTATGTCTAGAGGCTAGGGAGTTGTGCACGGTTGTCAACCGTCATGTCCCTTCAGACCTTTATATACTTGTATTACCTTTGGGTAAAGCATCATTGATGTTGAGACAATGTTGTAATCACTTGACTTGAATGAATAAGAATGTTGTTATATATATCTCATGTTCTGTGTATGCTACAAGTAGACCAAGTTACCCCAGCGGGTAAACACCAATTAATAAAAAGCAATATTAAGTGACATATTATGGTTCATGCTATTTCTGAGAGTATTTGTGCCTAGGTTGCACCCATTTTTTCTTCCATGCAATGTAAGGGAGGAAGACCATATGTTGGTAATGCATGGGTTAGAATGTCCATGGTATCCATCACCTCATAACGGAATGTTGAGCTCTTATGAATATGCATCAAGTCGGCATGGACATCAGGTCTATATAAGGACTATTAGCAAGTTTGTGCATCTTTTCATAGAATGTCCTTAGTAACTTATCACGATCTTATTGTGAGCAGAGAATTCATTCATATGATCTCAAGATTTATACAAGTGATATGTAGTACTTGATAATATAGATATACAGTTGACAGTTGAATAAATAAACAATAGTTATAGTTAGCTATAACTATTTTAGTTAGAATCATATCAATGTAATTACACAAACATTCCCCTCCTTATTACATTGATCTTAAAATTTTAAAAAATACCTTGTCTTAGGGACCCTGTCTTAAGACTTACAAAAAAATACATGTTGATTACATAATATGAATACATATTTTGAGAAAAATCTTCTTTTGAAATAGAAAATCTTGAATCATGCAAAGCTTCATCAAGTTGTCTCATGACCCTTGGAAATTTTTAGCTTCGAGCTACGTTCTTAAGCTCTTAGTCCTGAACTCTCAAATCATAGAGTCTTGAATTATTCAAAAATAATCTCTAAGAGATGCGACAAATCTCTATTATTGTCTAATGACCGTGAAAGGGTGTAATTCTCAATCATATACTTTAAAACTCAATAGAAAATAGTCCATATTGATTGCAATACCAAATCGTAAACCTATATCCAAAATGAATCTTCATAAGATATGCATTCTTCAAATTTGTCAGCATTAGAAAGCAAAACAAAATAGAAAACCAAAAGTGTATAAAATGCTTCTCATGCAGAACATCATCCCAAAGTAAGAAGCTAACTTGAGATGATGGAACTTCCTCCACCCTCTGATGCTGCCGACCTCTAGAAATATAGGTTACATATTACCCTCTAAAAGAAACATGAGAGGATGAAATACAAACCCTAAGAGCCCAATTGAAACACTTCTGCACAAGTTCTTTTAATTGATCATCAAGCATAATGACCTAAAAATGGGTCCTCATGTCAAATATTTTGACATCAATGCTTGCTACAATAGTTTTTAAACCTTCAATCTCCATATGTATTGTTTGTAAAGACACAAGAATTTAATCAATATTATGCCTTGTATTATTGGTATGCACATAGTCCATACATATCATTCGATACATTGAAAACATGCCATTCTTTGTTACCTCAGTTTTCTTTACACAAAATTGCTTCAAAAACGTTGGCTCCCTATTGCATGAACGCTGAATCATGAAAAGGTATGAACGCTGAATCATGAAAAGGTTAGTACCATAGACTAAAAAATGATATTCACCAACTTTTATAAATTGTAGTCATTTCATCTATCATACTGAAGATAATGATTAAGATTGATATCAAATCTCATGTTGTTTGCTGCACAAGAACAAGTAATGAAATTTCCAGTCAGGATTATGGAAATAGAGAGTGTGCAAGTCTACTAATCTTGATCTTCAATGTTGGTTGTTATGACCATATTTTATAATCAAACATCTATAACACTTGCAATACCATTTTGTTTTCTACATCGCTAGTTTGTAAGCTATGCCATAAGTACTTCATCGACTTTTTTAATATCAATAAGAAAGAAAAAATACCAAACAAAAGATTTATCGTATGATCATGGCATAGTGAATTATATCACTCCAACCGATATCAATCACTCTAATTCTCAACAAAATAATGAACAAGGAATAATGGAACAAGGGAGCCTGTGCAAAACAAGAAAGAGGGAATCACTGTGAACAGAGGAGTGTTCACTATATAGTTCACAAGTAGGACTGTCTTCACAATGTAGGAATGTCTTCACCGCGTAGACCAGGGGATCACTGCCATCACCACATACTTCAACTCTCAATGGAAGATCTCAGACTTTATTACTCTACCCTTAAGCGATAAACTTAGGTATGTAACAAGCAGATTAAATGTACTTTAATACCAAACGTGAGCAGAGAATGCTGTATCGATTCATTCACATGATCTCAAGTTTTATACATGTGATATATAGTTTATACAACTGATATGCAGTTGATAATATATATATATATATATA
>MU224748.1:527798-577507 GCA_018584345.1 Thuja plicata
TATATATATATATATATATATATATATTGTTGACAGTTGAATAAATAAACAATAGTTACAGCTATATTGTAACTAAAATCATATCAATGTAATTATGGCAACACTTATTAGATTTTCTTACAATAAAGAACTAGCAAAGAAATTAGTAGCAAAGATAAAAGTATTGTATGGGTCGAATGGTGTAGTAAAAGAAAAACAAGTGATCATTTTCCCATGTCATACCTTAACAAGCAAGCAACACCTAAACAATTTCCCATGATTGATGATTTTCAAGGTGTGCTAACGTGGAGAAAGGTGAATAGTGAGGTGTGTACATTGCAAAGGTGCCAAAGAAGGTTCCTATCATGCAACATGTTTTTGTTTGAGTCAATTATTAAACTAGATTGACCATTTTGATCAAAGGTTAGAGGCAATGTGAGTATGAGGATATTTATCATCTTGAGTTAGCTTCTTGCTCATGGATGATTAATTGCATGAGAAACATCTAATTTGTGTCTCTAAAGAAATCATGGGGCTTTGCATCATGGTTTTTCATTCAAGGAGAAAGGGAGGAAATATTTTTTATTAAATAAAACAAGTTTTACAGGGTTCCTGAAACCCGAAATAGAGGTTAAAATATAACAATACATCCAATTTTAAATGAAACAAAAACAAAAGAGAAAACATGCCAACAAAGGCCAGAGCAAAAAACAAATAGAGCTTCTAAAAAAGAGAATAACACAGGGACAACAAAAAAGACCAGGGGCCCTCAAGATAAGTCTACCATCAGGGTGGCCCCTTGGCCTCCAGCAACTCCATAATTGTTGTTGAATCCTTGATCTTCTGGAGATCAATCACCATGTCATTATCCTTTATCTTCTTAGTGTTGACTCTGGTTCTCTTGCCAAGACCCTGATCATTGTTATGTTCTTTCTCTGCATCCATGTTGGCCTTATCCATCCCTTCTAATTTTTCCTCCAACTTCTTGATGATAGTATTAGTGTGTTCTTTAGACAGTTTGAGGATATTATAGCTATGTTTCGCTATATTTTTTAGGGTATCTTCGACCCTAATCATTTTGTCCTCCATGTTTTGGACTCTGGTACTCAAATTTATCTGTTCCTCTACATTGCTATCTTCTTTAGCCTTGTTTGTACCTTTAACCCATTTTTTGAGGTCCTCCACTTCATGGAAAATTTATTTAGTTGTCTTGTATCTATATAACATGTTGTTCCTAGTGTTATTGAGCAAGTCCAACTCAAATTCCTTGGTGTTGTCACTAAGCACCACCAACGGGAGGAAATGTTCCTATGGTTGCACTTCAATGTTTTGACCTTTTCTTGATTATTTTTTGAGCACTTGAGGATACAGTAGTCACACTTGAAGGACATTCAGACTTTTAGAGGTGTACAATAGGAAAAGGGGATCATGTGAAAGGGATAATTTCCCCTATTCATATGGAACATTAGAATACAAAACCACCTCAAGACCAATATGATTGACACCACTTGAAATATGCTAATGCAATATCCACACTTGAACAGTTTTTAATCCTTTGTTTCTTATAATTGAGAAGGAGATGAATGATATTGATATGCAAGACTCTAAATAAGAGAGAATCTTATCTGATCTAACTAAGAAAACTAATGTAAAAGGGGATGGAGAAAGATTTAAATGCATTTGGAAATGAAATAGGAAAAGTGGTGTTTTAGACCCAAATTTTTGACTGTCAATCTCAGAATCACCTGTAACTACAGATCTAAGACATGGAGGTTGTAACCTAACTCTTTTCAAAATCTGAGCTAAAAATGGAAGGAATGGAAACATGTCCCTAGAACATGTTGAGAATGGTGACATGGCCCCAGTATTTTCAAATGAAACTTTCATAGATCTTGTGATTGTTCCCAATCTGCCCAGATCTGAAAAGACAAGTTTGTACCATATTCGTGCACACGAAAAAATAGGGAAAAAGGTTGGCCAAAGAGTTTTGACTTAGTCAAACCCCTTTTGAGGAAAGATGAAATAGAAATCAAATCTGAATGGTAAGACACCTTATACCTTGATAGCGCAATGCTTATTTGGATGTGATCACAAATATTGATGCAATAGGTTCATCCAAAATAAAATTATGAAACAAATGCCTTAAATGATGGATGTTATAGTTTTCAAACAATGCTTGACTAAGAAATAAAAAATGCTTGAAAATATTTAATATTTGGATGGTCAATTTTACAAGGGATCTTGAACGCTAATTTTCTTGATTATTGATGAATGATTGAAAATTTGATAGTGAATTCTTGCACTTGATAATGTATACCAAACTAAGGAGATATAGGGGTTTATATACATCTCATAATTTTGGGGCTCAAAAATTAAGAAGTCCAACCACGGGACCAAAACTCCCCCCAAAACCTTGGCATGGATTTCTAGGTGAAATTTGGACTCAAAAACATTGGGATGGGTGACCATTGGTGATATGTCCCAAGGAAATGTCACCATTAATGACAAGTCCCATGTAGAATGGGTCAAAAATTGGTTTGGATTCTTGGGAGAGTCAGCAAATGCAGGATTTTTAGATATAACTCAATACGAGGTCGAAACAAGGCATGAAGGAAAAAAAAAATGTATATAGGGCCAAAGTGATGAAATAAATTATTTGATTAGAGAGAAAGTAGAGGATTGCACTTATAAATAAGGGCCAACCTTGAATTTTGAAAAAATAAATCAATATAAAACTTATAATAATGTTTAGTTAAAGGTCCAATAAGTGTTAGGAGAGCGTCAAAACCATGTGGGAACCAATGCATACTAAAATGGGGCTAAAATGATAACCTAATTAGGGGCACTTACTTTTTAGCATGATACATTTATCCACCATTTTAGAAGGAGGATGAGTCCACCTCATGCTCATGGTAAAGTAAGAGAAATTGAGAAAAAGATGAAGATCAATAGAAAACTACAAAGAGATAAGATATCACTAAGTTTAAGGGTGAAAGATCCCAAACCAAGGTTCTTATCTTATACATACATATGAAAGGATACATAAAATAACAACAAACTTTTAAAGCTGACCAAGATTCCAAGTAAACTATTTGAGGAGACCTCGCTAAAGAAAATGTATCATTCTATAGCATCACGCTTAGAAAGATTTTGGAAAAGAGAAAGTGATCACCTGAAAAAATCAAGAGGAAACATCAAAAACAAGGTAAGACTCATGATCCGATCAACTAGAAAAGTGTGTTATGCTATGGAATAATGAAGGAGAGAAAAAAGATAACAATGGATTAAATAGGCTAACCAATTATGTTTCACTAGGTGATCCATGAGAGAGAAATAAGATAGAAGAAAGGGGAAAATGTTTTAGAAAATCATGTTATGCTAGTTTCACCCATCAAAGAGAATGTAAAGAGGGATTTGATGGTCTATCGCATGCTATTCAACTCATAAAAATATATATAAATGATACGTTGAATGGTCTAGCAAGTTGTGTTATGCTAGTCCACCCATGAAAATGATGGGTCAAATGGTCTAGCAAATTATGTTATTCTTGTCAACCCATCCTACATATGTATCCAAAGGAGAGGTCAAATGAGCTAGAAATTTGTGTTATGCTAGTTCAACTATACCTAAGGATAACCAAGGAAAACATTATATCTAATGAGATCCCCCAGATTATATAAAGGAGATTGATTTGGTCCTACCAAGTTGAATTATGCTACTATACTCTACCTAAAATGCTTAAAGTGAATAAAATATTTCCAATAAGGTGTCAATATATGCCCCCCTTAAGACAGTAAAAGAGAATTACTTTGGCATACTAAGGGAGAAAGAAACAATGATAAAGAACCTTTAATACAAAGGAGGTATCCCACAAGAAACGCCTAGTCCAAGCCAAAGAGGTCACAACTCCTATGAGCTCAAGGAAGGGATGAATGCAAATTGATAACATGCAAGAAGTGTCAAATGTATCCTTTTAAAGGATTCTAAAAAGAGATAAAGAACAGTAAGGGAAGAATTCACACCTTTCCCATTGCTAGGTAAAGGGGTTCTTAAGAAACAATGACACACTTTTAGACCCCAAGGTAAGGGATTTGTGTAGCATGGATACCCAGTTGTGAACATTGAAAATGTTATGATTAAGGATGCATATCTCTTGTATAAAAGAGAATCCTTAATTTAAACCAACATCATTTCTCAACCAAGGGGGGAAGAGGATGCCTAGATAGGATGAGAGAGACTGATATACTACCCTTTCCCCCCAAGGGTGGAGACAAGGATAAGGATAAACAAAACCTATTATGTTACTCACAAAGTATGATCACACCTAAAAATTGTACCACTATGCATGAAAATGAGCCCCCAAAGGATAGGTTAACAATGTCACAGTGTGGATCAACATAATAGGAACTTAAATGTTATTTAAAGAAATCAAAATTGAAAATTAACCCATTGCAATATGTGATATGATTGATAAATCATAATCAATGAGTTTTTAAATTTTTTAATGAAAGGCTTTACATTCATTAGTAGAGTGGTCATGGCATTCATGATACATGCAAAAAGGGAGATTCGCAAGATTTTGACTATGCTTCTTTTTCAACTTAGATCTAATAATCAACTTAGCATGAAGAAGGTTAGGCAAAATGATTTGTTCACTAAAGGTAGACATATAAGAAATGTTTGATGGTAAAGGAGTTGACAAAAGAGGATATTCAGAACCAAACACTTCCATAGGCTTATCATAAGTCTCATAGTTTTTTTGTACTCATCGTAAATGATGTTTGAGATTATCAATTAAATTGTGTTGATAATAAGGTTAAATAAATGAACACAGTGTAGTGATTAGGGGCTTTTTATTTACCTGCAAAAGATGGTGTAAAGTCTAATCACCCATAAATCCTCATCTAAAACCAAGAATATATATTTTTATTAAATGGTGTATGAATACAAGGATAATCAGATTCAGTTCATAAGAAAATCCAGATCTTATTAACATCAACAAGGGTATACATGATGTTGTTATGAATGAACTTCACTTTGTGATGAAACATTGAAGGAATTCTATGCATAGAATATAGCCATGGTTGTACTTGGAGAATATTATAATTAAGATAAGAAGGCATGACATGAATAGGGGTAGATATAATAATAGGACCTACCTTAATAGGAAAATGATAATACCCAAGGTTTGTTTACAAACATTTTCAAAGGTATGGATACGAGTAGAATCAAGTTTGATTAAAGAAACTTCCACATTTATCTTGTTTAACAAGTCAATGCTACAAAGATTACATCTTGATCCATTATAATTTAAATTTATTTGAATAAGGATTCCATGAATAATGACAACAACCATAAGAGAATCATGTTGATATTGGATTTATGTAGGAGGAAAATCATCTTGAGAAAACACAATTTGAACTTTATTATTGGTCGTATTCGTGCATTCTAGTATGTAAGTTATGATATCTTGCCTAGGAGGTGGAACAATTACATTTCTCAAGGATTTTTGTAATGCTTCATGATTAGTAGGTGAATTTTGAAAAAGATCTAAAAGTTGGTAGGTGCAGCATGAAGTTGTTCTACTAAATCATAATCCTTTCCAAGATTTTGAGGAAGATGGGGGGTGCAAGAGGAAGCACTAGTTGAGAAGTAGGAAGATGAACAACTGAACTTGTATATCGTCTATTAGTTCTAGTGTTATGTGGGAAACCACATAGTAGTTAGTTTGTTGAGAAGATTTAGAAAAATGACTGGTTTATTCTAAGGTTGAGGGGCATATTTACAAAGATGGACAAAAACCTTAGGATTTTCAGTACCAAACATATTGACAACATTGACTTGATCAAGCTCTTGATTTTTCACGGGTTTATCACTAGAAGGGAGAGAATCAAGGAACATAGTCTTGATATTATGTTCCTCTTCTAAGGCGTCCTCATGAGTAGTACAATCTTTGGAATAGGGACTAGGGAATTCCATTAACGCTTCATCTCTAAAATGGATTTCAAATGAGGGTAAGGTGCTATCAAGAAATAAAGAATATAATTCTCTCAATTACTAAAATATTAAAATGTATTAATATAATATATTCTATATTTTATCAAGTTTTCAATTCCTATACAAACTAAAATGACTATGTTGGTGATACAAGCTTGTGGGTCTAGATACATTCTACCACATTTGGTGATACAAGATTTTATTTCTCAATATAATTTCTACATTTTATGGATTTTGTACTATTATTTTTTCAATTCCTCTACAATGCAATTGATATGTTTGGTATATGTAGTTTGTTGATAGTAAGGCTATCTGCCAGGACTATTCTGAAGAATACTTTTCATTGATGTTTCTAGTTGTATGGTTTTGACAACATTTTTATAGTGTTTTTAAAATGTTTTAGTTTTCTTTTAGGTTTTATTTCTCTCTATGAGAAGTTATAAAGTTATATTCCTTAATATTGTGTTTTGCATTGGTCACTTGCCAATCCATTGGTTTTTTTGCTAAATCATATTCTTTTGGTGTGAACCTACTTTGAAAATTGAGTTAAGATATTTTTATGGGTCTTACTATGGCATGTGAAGATCAAAATTGAGTTATATACATTGTGTTATATTTTTGGGTTGATCGGTTATATTATATTTTTTTATCTTCATATTACATTTTATACAAACTCTAGAGTATGTTTTGTTGTTCAGGGTTCATTTGGAATGATTTATGGGGATGTGTAGTGATGTTTCTAGGTCTTGTTATCTCCTAGATTAAAATTCAACATCAAGATGTGGTTTTGCGGCATGGAATATAACATAATTTACCAAACAAATTGCACTCTAATGGTCATAATAAATAACTATTTTTTATACCCAAAAACTTATATCTAAACACAATATCTTAAGACAAATGGCATCCTCACAAGCTTGAGTATCTGGCATGATCTCTTCTTCTATAATTTGGAAAAAGTGAAGTTACAACCTATTTCTGACTGATTCAACTATTAGCACTACCAAAATTTGTAATTTAAATATATCCACTAGTGGATCTTCTACTACTAATGTCGATTTCCTAATACATATTCACATATCCGTAAATGAAAATTGAATGTTGAGGTTTATTAGGATAACTATGAGAAGACAATGAATAATCATAAGTACCCGTCAAATACCTAGACACTCTCTTAACCACATTTCAATGCACCCTACCAAGATTAGTCATATATTGATTAAGTACTCCTACTACTTTGGCAATGTGTGGGCTCCTATAGATCATATCATACATTGGGATTCCAACAATACTTCCTTAATATGCTCTAGACATGTCCTTTATTTTAGTAGTACTAAGAATTCAAATCTGGAATCATTCTTTTAACATTCCTAATAAATAAATATCATCCAAATATAGAAAAATGATAAGAATGTGACCTTTTTAAAATGAATTATACACACAATGTTTAGATTTAGATCCCAAAAAATCCAAAGAGAACACATAGGTGCAAAAATTTTGATACCACAATAAAGGGTACAATTTCAAAGAACAAAAGATTCTTCAACTTAAAACCAAGTTTCTTGTTAACTTTTTCAATGTAATACTCTAGATGTGACATGTAAATTTTCTCAAAATCACCATGAAGAAATATTGGCCTCATATTCATCTACTCAACTTATGAGTCATATGTTGATACAAGTGAGAACAAGAATTGAGTCTAAATGTCATCTTAGCTACATGAGATAATATTTCACCAGAATAAATTCTCAACATTTAATAATATCCATTGACAACAAACCATGCCTTGTGCTTCTTAACACTACCATTTGGACCCATTTTCCTTTTGAACATCCATTTATATCCAATGACTTTCAATATTTTTTTCAAAGGTACTAGATCTGATGTAGCATTCTTCTTCAATACAGTAGACTCCACATTCATAGCTTCCATCCCAGAATCTCTATATTTCATACTCATAGTCTTTCTAAATATTTGAGGCTCATCAATAGTGCAAATTAAAGAAAAAATACAACTAGTCCAATCAAACAAAAAAATATCCAGACCTTTCTAGTGAATAACCATGTCTATCTAGTCATTCCTTAGCACAAGTAGACCTTCTCAATCATTAAGGTTGGGGTCTAAAGCCAACTTCGATGGAGTGGCCAAGGGAAACTTGGGCAAGGTGGGAAGTGGCAGAGTGATTCAAAATTGCTTCGACCAAGGAATCCCAACTATCAGTTTTCCTTTGGGCACACAAACTGATCACTACGTGGAAGCTAATGAAGCCCTCCAAGTGAATAAATTAGCTCATGAATTCGGAGTAAAAAAACTTTAGTTAGAAGGTGATTCACACAACATAATCAACTGTCTTAACATGATTCACCCACCCTCATGGACTATAGCTAATATGTTTGAGGAAACCTGACACCTATAGGGTTCATATATCTCATGTGTTTAGAGAAGGCAACCAAGTTGCTAACTGGTTTTCCAATTTGGTAGTTAAAAGTGATATGCAAACTCGCTGGCTCTACAGCAGAGACCTCCCACATGAAGCTTTGGATTTTGTCAAATATGACTAAATCCACGGGAAGGAGGGAGTTATTAACATTAATCATGATTGTTAATACTTTAAATGGTAATGTATTTTCCATTATTGGAAAGTACAAGATGGCCTAGAAAGGAAATAATAACAAATCACACCCGCACACTTACTGGGTGCCCAGTTGCATAGGTAAAACTTATCATTCAAGGCAAAGAAGTAAAACTATCTAGAACAACTCAGAGAGAAAAGGTCTTCTTAGAAGTATTCAATCTGTGCTTCTGATTTTATTTCTTGCGATGGGAGTGGAAAGACATAGAAGGGAGCATGCTAAAGATGGTGAAAAATGAAGGAGGTGTACCAAGGTTTGGAACTACCTTCAAAATGGCGGCATCTCTACCTTCACCGAAAGGATTCATGGTGGGAAACCATCTATGACAAAAATGTTTATCAAAAGCTAGAATGAAGGCAGTATTGAGATTGAGGGAAGAATTTTTACGGTGACCGAGGAGGTAATCTCTTCTATTTTGGGTATCCCTATTATTGGAAAGAAATTCTATAGAGACCAAAAAATTTTGGATTCAACAATCAATGACTTTGTTAGAAATGAGTAAGAAAATAAAGTGCTTACCAAAGTCAGAACCCACTACCTTCTTGAAGGGTTGAAAAGATTGTGGAGGTTTGTTCTAAGAGCCATCATCTATTACATCACATTGGATACCAGGTTTAATAAAATATGAACCTACCATTTTTTCCTCTTGAATCATTTTTTCCATGGAATGCAGGTGTCTACGCTTTTATTTATATGCCTCTATAAATGATAACATTAATGGGTTTAGAGAGAAATCCATAGCTAACCCTGCCCTACATGAAGGGCTTTTTCTTTTAATCTTTAAGTACTTTAAGGCCCAAATCCTGGGGAAGGAAGTGGCTCACAAAGATGAGATGGAGGCGTCTGGCTCTGACTACATTCCATCGGAGACTAAAGATAGTGAAGGTCTACATTCTAAGGACTATGATGAGTATGAAACTAAAATGAAAAATCAGGGTTCATCTTCTAAGAAGCATAGAGTTAATCTACAAACCATTAAAACAATGGTGCCCCTAAAAAATTAGAACAACATGGTTATTTCTTCTGAGGAGGATTACAATGATAATGAGGAAGGAATGAATAAGGATGACGAGGTGGAAATGTCAAGAAAAAAAGTTAGAAAGAGAAGGCAACCATGATGGGTAAACACCAAAACAAAAATAATAAGAACATGGAAGAGAGTGTGGGATGGCAATCTCCCGAGGACAAGACCCATAGAGCCTCCTTGTTTTGGGAAAAAATTTGAAGAGGAAACTCCAGGGTGATTACCATGAGACCAATCAGGCTATTCCCCCTCCTCAGGACTCTCAATGCCAAAAAATGGGGAAGGATGATAGACAAGATAGAAAAATTTGTTGTTATATGGCTGAACAAGGGAAGATAATTGGATGGCGTGACTTCAATGTCAAAACTACCAAAATGGGGATTACTAGAGAAATTATAAACCCCCAGGTCATTGAAGGTGAGGGAGGTTAGATTAAGCTGGATGAAGTTATCGACCCGTTAATAGTGGTGCTTAGTGATAACACGAGGGAATTTGAGATGGACTTGCTCAATAACACTAGGAATAGCATGTTTGATAACTACAAGACAATAAAATGGCTATTATATGATGTGGAGGATCTCAAAAATGGGTTAAAGGCATTGACAAGGCTAAAATTGATAGCAATATAGAGGAACATATGAACCTGAGCAGTAGAGTTCAAAAAATGGAGGACAATATGACTAGGGTAGAAGCTACCCTAAAAAAGATAGTGGAACAAAGCTATAATATCCTCAAAGTGTCCAAAGAGCACACTGATATTATCATCGAGAAGATGGAGGCAAAATTAGATGGGATGGAGGATACTACCAACACGGAAGTGGAGATAGAACAAAACATTGTACAGGGTCCCGACAAGAGAACTAGAGCCATAACCAAGAAGATTAAGGACAAGGATATGGTGATAGATCTCTAGAAGATCAAGGATTTAGCTAGTAACACGGAGCTTCTTGAGGCCAAGGCGGCTACCCTAATGGTGGACTTATCTTAAGGGTCCCTGGTCTTTTTTATGTCCCTATGTTTTTGCTTTTCTAGAAGCTCTGTTCATTTTTTTCTCTGGTCTTTGTTGACCTGTTCTGCCTTTTGATTCCATTTCATTTAAGACTGGGTATTTTGATATTTTTAAACTATGTTTCAGGTTTTAGGAACCCCGTAAAACCTATTTTTCTTAGGGTGATACCACAATAGTGGGTTACACTTTGTTGCCTAAACAGACATTGAAGTCTACATTTTGAGAAAAACTTTCACATTCGGATGCATATTGTTGTTAAACTGTTTGAAATCGGAAGATGAAGTAAACTAGAGTCTTTTAGGATTTTCTGTCTAGATTCTAAATTTATTTTTTTCATTTTTTTTTGAATTGATTTTAATGATTTTTTTTTTCTCCCACTAAAACTGCTATGTTGCTGAAAATGAAACGGTACAATGAATTCGTACAGCATAACTTTTTTTCTAAAATAGACATGAATGCGCTTCTTTCAAATTTGGTATTGTAACATCCATACAGAGGGCATGTAATTGGTGTGATGACATTATCATGATTATTGCATATTTTACGAATGTTTGAAGTAGAGTCAATCGTAATTTTGACATACCTTTACTCTGTAGCTGATAACTTGTTGTGTATTTATCGAAATTCAAAAAAAAAATTTTGATAGAAAGAAGACTCAAAGCCAGAGGGCACTCTTATTTTTCAATTTTTTTTTCTATTTTCTACTATTTTTCATTGAACGTCAAACCTGGAAGTTTATATTCGATAGAAAACCTACATCTGATGCACGTCAAAATACATAGACCTAATTAATTCAAAATTTGTCAAATCTATATTCATTAGAAAGCTCATTTAGAGTACTTATGTGTTGCAAAAGGAGGTGTCCCTATTCTTCCATTTGAGCCTTGTGCTTAAGCCCCGAAGCCATGTAAACTACATATTGATGTTAGCCTTTCCAGATGGCCTCAATTTTGGGGGTTTCGATAGAAAGTAGTTTCGATCGAAACTATTTAGTTTCGATCGAAACTACTTTCTATCGAAATTAGTTTCTTAGTTTAACATGCATATGTGTTAAAACCATTCCAAAATTTTGACTAGTTATTTTCGATCGAAACTAAGCAAAAAAGGTAGTTTTGATCGAAACTAAGAATATTTCGATCGAAACAATCAAGTACTTTCTATTGAAAGTACTTGACTAAATCCTCCCCCTTGCGAATTTTGTGAGGAATTCCTTCCTCCATAATTCACCTGTGAATGACCTCAGCAAGTCCCTTCTCTATCATAGCAAGTTGATCTTCTAATGCGTTAGGATACAATATGTTTCAAGTAGATTGAATAGTAAATACTTATCATTCCTCCAATGTATTAATACTTTTCAATATGGGCTTTCACATTGAAATAAGATGCTCTACTATCTCCTGGTACAAAAGTACAATTCTCAGCCCTACACATGCCTAAAAACTTCTGAGTATTGCTGCTCTGATACCATATGTTTATGTCAAGATAAAGTTGAAATCTTGATTGATTCAATTCGATATCCTTTCATTAAAATCATGTGTCTTATAAATCCTTATATTCCTATTTAAAAACTACCTTATGGGAATACCTTCAACTAACTTATGTGTGAAATACTAACATTTATTTTATCTAATTAATAAAACTAACCTAAACCTAAAAAATTTATATAATATGTCAAAAGGTTTCAAAACCCTTGCATTGTTCCACTCTTGTTCATATTAATGTAATAAGTCATGGAATCTTGGCGTACTTGATTTAGGATTAAGTTTTTAATAATAAAGTGCCATTAGTTTTGAACAGTTATGGAACTACCTTCAGCTGTATGTATGTTGGCTTTATAAAAGCACATCCTTAATCAATAAAAGATATCAAAACATGCATTAGTCTTTTTCTCTTTCCTTTTTGTGTTTTCAGAAAATGGGTGCAATAGAATAATCAAATATTGATTTTTGGATTCTAAGGTTGAGACATCTTAATCCCAACATTAATGTAGCTTTTCTTTTATTGAGCAACTTTTTTAAGAAAATATTTTCTTTAAAAACAATAATATCATTTCCTCAAGTTAGTGACATCAATTTTCTTTAGGTAGATTTCACTTACACACCTCACATTTTTCTTTTTTAAAATATTTTCTATAATTTATTTTTATCTTTGTTTCAGCTATAAATTTCCTCCTCAAATGGATGTCTAATCCTCAAAATGCAATGCTTCCTCTTTATTAGTATTTGAAAATTTATTTTAAACAAACAATATTGCATTAAAGACATTGACCAGGTCTGTAATCCCTTTGGACAACATGTGATCTACCTTCATGAATTTGTAATCCTTCTTATAATAACTAGACTTTCATCAATTATACTTTTTGAGCATTGAACTGATTTGACTATGGTTATATATTATTTAAGATGATGCCTTCCTCCTAAAAAAATTTCAACTATAAATATAGATTAAATTATTAAGCATTCACAACTTCTTCTCATTGAGATCACATGACTTTGTAAACATCTTATCAAATAAAGCATTAATTTTGACTTTTATTAGCAATATCAAGCATAAGTTCTCATACCATCTAGAAAATTGGAGAGAAAAAAATAATATATTTTGTATATTAAATAGATGGATCCATAGATTATTAAATACGCACATGGATCAAGAGATATGTCTCTTCAACGAGACATGTATATTGTTAAAGTGCAATATATTTTTAACATTGAAAACTAGTCAAATGACAATAAGCATATCAACATACCTTGAACATATATTTTGCTAAGTGCTGGTGATGCTTCAACATACCTTGGAGAATTGGTTAAGTTGTTAGGGTTGCATTTTCTTTAGTTAGATCCCTACTTTGTTAACTCTATAATTTTGAGCCAAAGATTCAAACATAACAAGAAACATTACATTGACCTAGGATTAAGCAAATAATGATTAATAAATTCGACTTGAAGTTCTTCAACATAGATGTTCTACGTGACAATTTATTTAAGAAAATAAATTAATTAATGAGTCTACATAGATACAAAAAAACCATGTGAATCAATAAAAGGCATACTAAATTGTGTCAATATGATTAATAGAAATTTCTTATGATTCATATTTTTAAAATTTAATGTTTAAATTTATTATTAAAAAATAACAAATATGGGTTGGGGGACTAACTTGATTATTGAGAACTTCTTGTGGTAAAGCACGCTGTCATGAGGTCTTGTCTCCCCCCAACCCACATAGTACTGGATGATGTGTCACTAGTCATGACGAACATGGCACACTAGCATCACGGTCACGTCGAAAGGTTTACCTGGTACACTACAATTGTGTTATATCCAATTGTTGTAGTTTTAGAAAAACTAAAAAAATATAAATCACTATCAAAATTCAATCTTTGAGAAAAATAATCATAAACATAAGATATATTAATATTATAAAACAATATTTATCCAAAATATACTATAAATGTATTATTACATTTAGAAGATAAAGAGGTGCTTGTTATTATTGGGAAATTTAGAAATGATGTTGTTTTAAGTGGCAGGAGTAGAGCACTTAGAGGGTCTCTTAGGAGACTCGTAGTTTATGCTATTGATTTGCAAGTGACAATGGCATTGAGGCTTTCTAGGAAGAAATTTGACAGACTTCTCCAAAATGGTATAGCTAGAGTGTTCACATGGCAAAATCTCCGATGGTTTCACCTAGATGAGATAGACTGATGAAAGGACGTCATTTGAAGTTGGGTTGAGCAACTTCATCTAAAAACTCAATGAACAAAAAAGAACGGAAACAACATGTATGAGCTCCGGCATATGTATTGGGAACAAATACAAGAAGACAAAGGAAAGAGATGGATGGACATCCCTCTTGGATGGACAACATGAATGAAGGAAATTGGTGATGCAAACCAGCCAGTTGAAGAGATATAGTTTTGAATGTTTAGATGCTATAAGATGATCTTCAATTTTGTTTCTCATCAGATTGTCATTTATGTATTTATGTATTTTGTATAAGTTGTGCAAATTTGATAGATGTCTTTAAATAGTTTTGGCTTTGTAGATACTATCTTGATGCATACTCAATAGTTATGTGTGTATGCTCGTAATCAAACAATGATGCTCTATTTTTTGTATTCAGTTTTCATAATCCTTAATTTAAAAATAAAAAATAGACTAAAACACAGGTGCACAATTTTAATCATTATTACAACTGGGTACGCGAATTTTTTAAAACAAGTTAACTGAGTGCCGCATTTCATTTGGTCAAATAAAAATGGGACTAAGTCATTGGAGAATTCCGCGTTCTTATCTAAACTCGTGACTTTGGATTGTCAGACCTTGACTTTGAATCAGAAAGCCACGCGCTTAGCCGCCTCAAAGTCATTGAATAGTAGTAATTTTCGTCAATATCTGCCGTGTTCCACTAACTTTAGTTGAATGCGCACATTATATGGATCTTGCTCTCCACTTATAAAAACCCCACACATTGCACATAATTTGCACATCAAACCAAGTGACTGAGAGAAGGTTTGAGCCATGGCGACATATACAAAGATTGTAGTCCTATTATTAGCTGCGCTGGTATTTGTAGGGGAGATACAATTCAGCTCCTCCCAAAACTGTGGGTGTGCAAACGGACTGTGCTGCAGCAAATACGGCTACTGCGGAACTACTGCAGCTTATTGCGGGGACGGCTGTCAGCAGGGCCCTTGTACTTCTAAACCTACGCCCTCGCCTTCTGTTCCGGCTGCATCGGGATCCATTGAATCCATTATCACCCAGGACTTCTATAACCGTATTAAATCTGGAATCTCTGCTTCTTGCAAGGGAAGTAACTTCTACACATACAATGGCTTTATCAGCGCAGCCAAAGCTAGCAATTTTGCCGGTTTTGGCACCACCGGAAGTGTTGATGTTCGCAAGAGAGAGCTCGCTGCTTTCTTCGCCAATGTCGCCCATGAGACTGGAAGTATGCAAAATACGATTCCCTCTACTTGTATAGTTAAACCATAATTACATTATTGTTTGCTAATAGTGACACCCTAATCTGTTTTTATCTTCAGATCTGTGCTATGTGGAAGAGATTCAGAAATCCACGTATTGCCAGTCGTCCGCAGAATATCCTTGTGCGAGTGGAAAGCAATACTACGGACGGGGGCCTCTTCAGTTGACCTGGTAACATTATTTCCTAATAATATAATTGAGACATTCTTAATATGAATCATAAGCACTAATACAATTCTACTTGCAGGAACTATAACTACGGAGCTGCTGGAAAATACGTGGGACTTTCGCTGCTGAATAACCCAGATTTGGTTGCGCAACAGGCCGACGTTGCGTTCAAGACTTCACTGTGGTTTTGGATGGTGAACAGCGACTGTCACAACGCCATGACCACCGGAAAAGGATTTGGCAGCACGATCAGAGCAATCAACGGCGGAGAATGCGGTGGAGGAAGACCAGAGGCTGTGCAGAGTCGAGTGAGTTCGTATCAGAAATTCTGCGGATGGTTGGGTGTCGCCCCCGGTCCCAACCTTTCTTGTTAGAATACCTTACGCCCTACATAATAAATACATAAATAAATAAATAAAAGGTGTGGGCGTAACATGGGCACTAACAAGGTCGCTCACGTGTAGGTGCACCTACAATCCTCTGTAAACCACTAAGGTTTCTTTACGTTTTCAAGATAATATTTAGCCCACGAGGCGTCGTATATGAGAATGGAAAATTTGTTTAAATAATTATTACCACCTTTTGTGAAAAAATTGTTTATATTTCAACTTCGTTTAAATTTATGCATGTGGAATCAACATTTAGAGGAATGCAAGTGGTTTAGCATATGGACTTGAACTTGTACAAGTGAATAAAGAGATAGTGGAATTTGTTATTTGAAATTTACATTTTGGTAAGAATAGATGTTGTATATAAACATCTTTCAGAAATTGTCTTAATCATTAAGATCAGGTTATCCTTAGTCATATATTATTATCATATTACTTATTTTTTATTATATTAATATAAGTATTATATTATATTTGTATTATTGTATTATTATTTATACATTATTATATTACTACTTTTACTATTATATTAATAGAAATATTATATTATCTTGTTTTATTATATTTATATTGTTATATTATTATTATTTGTATTATTAAATTATTATTTTAGATTATTATAATATTTATATCGTATAGTCAAACCTTTTAAAGAAAGAAAACTATTAATTAAGATGACCTTTAAGATTTAAAAAATTCACAGACATAATGGATCTCTTTTTGCAATGTTCAATACAATTATAGATGATCATGTGCTTTGTACTCTTAGAAAATAGTAATTTTTATATTATTGTAATTGGTTTATTCACAAGTTCTTTAGCTTTCAGCAGTGTTACTCTTTGAAAAAGGCAATTTTTCTCTTATAGTAAATGGTTTATGCACAAGTTCTTTAGCTTTCAGCAGTGTTAGCTGATTCGATGGTTTATGTATTGCTTCTTTGTTCAACTTAGATTGTTTCTCTCAAACTGTTTGGCTTGGTAGAGCTTCCTTCTAAATTGTTGGTATACATGTTTTTGTGTGTGCCTATATATATAGAAACCTCTACTAGTATATACATCAAAATTGATTATGGACACAAATTTATAATTTTGGACACATGCACATGGACACAAACATACACACACACACATTATATATATGTATATATATATATATATATATATATATATATATATATATATATATATATATAGGCTAATTTACACATGTCCTTGAAATTTTATAAAGGTAAGCCCTTTTGCCTTACATTTCTTGCTACTTTATTCACCAACTCTTATAGAGAAAACATTGATAACACATGAGAGGAGACAACTATTGATTTTGATTTAAAATGCATCTAATCACAAAATTCATTTGTGTAATTTACAAAATACATTTTTTTTAGAGTGTGAGAATGGTCATGAAAATATGTAATTTAGAGTGTGTAGGAGAGCTTGTACCATATATTTTTGTTAGCCTATTATGTATCATTAATTCTAGTGGTGTAATTTACTAAATATATTTCTTTTTAATTTTTGAGAGTATAAGAATGGTCATGAAAATATATAATTTAGAATGTATAGGGAACTTGTATCATGTTTTTTTGTTAATTTCTTAGGTGTCATTATCTCGGTGGTGTAATTAGAGCCTTGATAGCTTTTATTGGTGCATTTTATTAATTAGTTAATAAGATTTTTAGTTGTAAAATTGCATATTTAAACGGTTATCACCTTTGGAAATTATATCCTTCCATAGAGCCTATTTAAAGGTATTGTCTTGAATCAATAAAATATAATCTCATGCTCTCTTCAATATTTTTCACCACAACCATACTAAAACTCCTATGCCTATAAAATGTGTATAATCAAGCTTTAATTACGTATCAAGGAGTCTTGGATGTGTGATACATCAAAATTGAATGTCAGTGATTAGCGCTGAAGACTTTGGTTTCTCTGTGATCTACATTGAATATAAATATTGATTAGCGTTGAAGTTTGAGGTTGTTGTGGTTTGTATGAACTGCATTGGCATTGTAGAAGGCAAAGAGGTGAAGGCCCAAAATAAGGCTTCATGAAAGGCATCCATTGTAAAGGCCCACAATAATGCTATATGGATCATTACTCTTGATTCCTTGATTTGGTGATCATTGTGAAACATATTTGCTATGCATTGTACACATTCACAAGTGGTTTTTCTGTACTATAATGCAGTGCAATGATTCAAATGTTAATCTTCTTGTGTATTAGGGTTTGTCCTTTTAGAGGTCATGTTAACTTTTAGCAGCGTGTTATAGAGTCTACGGTATTGTAAAGTGGGATACGTAGTTGGATGAACAATCATAATTGTGTCTCTAGGGAATTCCAGTCTATTTTTTTGTCTATTTTTAAAATCTCTGGCTTCATGGCTGACAAGTTGGAAAAGATCCAATGCACCTTCCTCTGGTCGGGATCAAAAGAGAAGAAATACCTGCCACTGGTCTCCTGGGATACTGGTTGTCTTCCCAAAACCTTAGGGGGGCAGGGGTTAAAGAAAATTAGCAACCTCAATCGGGCCCTACTTTCTAAGTTTGCTTGGACTATGATACAAGGAGACACTAGCTGGTGCAGAATCATAGAATCTAAGTATCGGGATGGGGGCCGCTTCTATAAGCTCTTTATGGTGACCAGTCACCCGAGGGGTTCTAAAATCTGGAACAACATCCTCAAACGTAGATGTATTATAGAAAAAGGAGTCATTTGGTTGCTGGCTAATGGACATAAAATTAGATTCTGGGATGACCCCTGGCTGCCTGATTCTATTATGGGGAACTCCAATTTCTCTCAATTAAAGAATGTCTTGTCCCTTGCTGTTGGTTCCTAGGTTTCCAACTTCATCTCCAATGGCAAGTGGAATGATCTCCTGTCGCACATCCAGTTCAGACCGGACCTGACCCTCCCTGCTGCTAAACTCAGGGAAATTTTGTTGTTGATCCGCATCCCTTTGATTGAGAGACCGGATAGATTGCTATGGAAATAAACTCAACATGGCAGATTCTCTATCAAATCAGTGTATGGTCTGCTTATCAATGAAGGGGCTGATGTTTCTCTTTGGAGGAAGGTTTGGCAGTCCCAATTAATCCCCAAAGTCAATTTTTTTTGGTGGACTACTCTCCATGGGAAAATCCTCATGCTCAACAACCTTGCTAAAGGAGGTTTTTGCCTTGCCAACAGGTGCATCCTTTGCAAGATTGAAGTGGAAAGCCCCAATCATATCATGCTCCACTGTAAATTTACTGATGAGGTTTGGCAGGAGATCCTCTCAAGACTCAACCTCCAGTGGGTGGCTAACCACAACATCCAGGACACTCTCCTTGAGTCGAAATCATCATCCCAGCACCCACTAATCAAACTCCTTTGGAACCAAATCCCCCTATTTTTTGCTTGGTCATCTGGAAAGAACACAACAATAGGATCTTCAGAGAGACTAAACTCAATCATATGGAGGTCTTCTATGCTGGTTTGAAACTCATTAAAGATAACCCATTGGTTGGGAGCTGGAAAAATCCTTCTTCACCCCCCACTGATTTAGATTGGAAGATTGCCAAGGCCTGGGGCCTAGGCAATGGATTTCATAGAATTGACAACTCTAAACTCAGAGCTAGAAAAGCTACTATTTGGGCCCCTCCCCATGCAAATTGGTACAAACTCAATTTTGATGGGGCAAACTGAGGTGGTAGATACGCGGGAGGGAGAATTATAATAGATCAATGGGGGAGATTGGTTTCCGCTTATGCTGGCCCCCTTATTGACCCCTCAGTTAATTAAGCTGAGGCCATGGCACTCCTATGGGGATTAAATTTTTCCCTAAATTGTGGGTGGACCAGAATTGAAATTGAGGGGGACTCCAAAGTCATTATTGAGGCTGTTGGGGGGTGCTCCTTGGCTGGATGGTGGGTTGACCCTATTTTGTTGGATATCAGGGGGCTAATGCTTCACTTTTCTTAGTTTACCATAAAGCACACTTACACAGAAGGGAAATCTGTTGTCGATTCCATCGCGACTGTGGGACTGCAGAAGGATGCTTACATTGTTGGCGTATGGCCAAGCAGCTACCAAAAATACTTAGGACCTACTTGGGTGGGAAATGAGCAGAAGTAACAACAACTCCTGTGATGTTTGAAATTCAAAATCAGAATTGGGCGCTAAATGGTAGACCCCAAAACAATATCCATTTGTGCTTGCCTAATTTCCATATTTGGAAAGACCATGTGGCTGAGGATAGTTGGATCTCTTCTTATCGAAGGAGGCGGATTGCTTGCGTCACCAGCATAAAGTGTCATAATGTCTTTTTATGCCTTGAAAGATTTAGAGGGATTATCAAGGGATATGGCAAAGATTGTTTTGATTATAATAATGTTTTACAATGCTACTCACACCTGCTAACCCTCCTGGCGGCCTTACCAAAGATTTTTGTGCCTAATAACAATTATTTTAGCAGGTTTTTGTACGCGAAAAGATAGATGCATAAAGGTGGTTTTGTAACCCATTTTTTTCCACTTTACGCAACAACTTAGATTTTATCTTGTTCTTTTTTTTATGGCCTTCTGCTAAAAATGGTTTCGGTTCTCTCTGGGTTTGGAACTTTGGGGAGAATACTGCTCAGAACTACATTACAAAAATGCGAGGGGACCGACATAGGATTGAACCCGATAGAATTGAGGAAGATTTCACCTCTGACCCCATGGTCATGTATTTTTTCAAGGAAGGAGGGATTCTTCCCTTCATGAAATGTTTAATTGGGCATGATGAGATGATTTCTCGCTAGTTTGTCAAAATCTGGTGTGAAAGAAGAGTGACTATTAATGGCGTCACCTTCAAAATCAATAAAGAGGTGATTGGTAAGGCCATAGGCATGGCAAATATGGGAAGAAAGTGGAAGAAAACCACTAGAACCCAAGCCAGAATGGAGTTTGATCAGTTCTTTGCAAATGACGACAAACCTATGTCAAAGAGTGGGGGCTATAGCATGACGGATCTTCTAGAATTCTAGCCGAAGATGTGTAAGATTGTGATGAAATACTTCACCTTGGAGGGCAGGTTTGGTACTTTCTATAGCTATCACCTTCCCTTTCTCAATCATCTTAGACATAAAATGTTAATTTCAATGCCTTTTTACCTTCTACATTCACTTTAGATAATGGTTATGGCCGTCAATGAAGCCATCACTTTGGGTAAAAAACCCATCTTCCTTCACCAAGGGATTATCTTTAGGATTTACCACTTCCACCATGCTTTATGTCCACTACTTACTATGGAAATTACCTAGCTAGCCCAACAGAATCTATCACCATCTGTCTCCCTAAACCAAGGCATTCCCTCACCTTCAGACTCCATTTGCGGTTCTACCCATGTGGTTAGCCCTAATTCCTCTGGTATCCGCCCGACCCCTACTCCCTGTATGGGCAGCAAGCATGACCTCACCTTGGAGGACTCTCCTCAGCCTGCTAAAAAGGGAAAAAAATCTACATTAACTTGGATTATCCCCTTAATGTTGACCCTCTGCCCACCAGTGCCCGCCAGTCTTCTCGGCTTGGCAAAGAAAAAGGGAAATGGGCAATGAAGGAGCTCTTTGACAAAGAGGATGTTTTGGTTGAGTCCCCTAGTAGGGAGGACAATCAGACTAACTCTGAGAGAGAAGAGGGCAAACTTGAAAAATAGAACACGGAGGCCGATGTGGGTAAAGACATTTCTAGCCCCGATAATAGGACTAAGGACCCTAAGTCTACTCGCAAGCTCTAGACTGGTGGGAAAAATTAAATTCCAGATGGTTAATCTTGAGAACTCGATGGCCAAATTAAACGGGGACTTGGCTAACACCAACAGGAGGCTGGCGAATGTTAGTAAATTCACTCTGAAAGTAATGCATGCCTCCTCCACTACCCTATGCCTACTAAATGAACAAGCCTCAGCTGGGAAGGAATCAGTGGATGGAAACAAAGAACTCTTCAAGTTCCTTAATGAAGAGTGGGCGGACCTGCTGCTGTCAAAGCACTTATGGGATGGGAAGGGATCCAGCTAAAGATGAAGTACGGGATGGGGGGCCACCACACTACTGACCCCAAGCCCTACTTTTGGACCAATGGTTTCTCTTTTAATTTTAATACTTTCTATTTTAAGTTTAAGACTTTTTAAATTGTCCTGCATGGCTTCGTATTTATTTTTTGATGTACAAATCTGATACTATTAATTTATGAGACACCGTTGCTGGTTCAGCTTTTTTGTTGTGGTTTTTGATAAAGGTAGATATTTTACCTGCTTTTACTTCTGCTGACGGTGATGATTTAATATGTTGTTAAGTCTTTCCTGTTAGCTATTTTGTACATCAGGTCAGCACCCTCTTGCTGCTGCTAATATAAAAAACAATCATAATTTTGTAGCATTTCAATTTGATACCCACCAGTAGTAGGGTAAGCATTGTTGCAAAATAAGAGACTATTGAAGTTGTACAGGAGGTTACGCAGCGATACAGAAAATACATGCACATATGTATAATTCTATCGATAACGGGATTTGTTTAATTTATATGAAAAAACAAAGCCTATGACTATATTCTGAATATTCCATTACCATGAAAGAAACAAATGGTTAACAAATTTTTCAGATGACTTTAGCTAGTGCCTTGTATTTATGAAATAATTTCTTGGCTCATAATTGAGATCATAGTTGTCATTGACATGGACAAAATTTTAATTCATGTTTTGCAATAGCTTTTCCCCAATTTTGATCAAGGTGATTTTAATATTTTCTCAATGAAAAGAACATGATAAGTAATACCAGTTAATATTCAAATTTGCTCAATGAAAAGAACATGAGAAATAATACCAGTTAATAACAAGCTATATTAAGTGACATATTCTGAGAGTATTTGTGCCTAGGTTGCACCCTTTTTTTCTTCCATGCAAAGTTAGGGAGGAAGACCATATGTTGGTAATGCATGGGTTAGAATGTCCATGGTATCCATCGCCTCATAACGGAATGTTGAGCTCTTATGAATATGGATCGATTCAGCATGGAAATCAAGTCTATATAAGGTCTATAAGCAAGTTTGTGCATCTTTTCATAGCATGTCCTTAGTCACCTATTGTGATCTTATTGTGACCAGAGAATTCATTCATATGATCTCAAGATTTATACAGGTGATATGTAGTTTATACAACTGATATGTAGTTGATAATATAGATATACAGTTGAAATTGAATAAGTAAACAATAGTTATAGTTAGATTGTAACTAGAATCATATCAATGTAATTACACCAACATTCCCCTTCTTATTATATTGATTCTAAAACCATAAAAAATACCTTCTCTTAGGGACCTCTTCTTAAGACTTAAAAAAAATTACATGTTAATTACATAATATGAATACATATTTTGAGAAAAATGTTCTTTTGAAGTAGAAAATCTTGAATCATGCAAGGCTTCATCAAGTTGTCTCATGACCCTCAAAAATTTGTAGCTTCGAGTTAAATTCTTAAGCTCTCGGTCCCGAACTCTCAAATCACAGTCTTGAATTATTCAATAATGGTCCCTAAGAGATGCAACAAATCTCTATCATTATCTAGTGATGACGAAAGGGTGTAATTCTCAATCATATACTTTGAATCTTGATAGACAACAATCCATATTGAGTGCAATACCAAATCACAAACCTATATGCAAAATGAGTCTTCATAAGACATGCATTCTTCAAATTTGTCAGCATTAGAAAGCCAAAAAAAAATAGAAAAACTAGAAGTGTCAAAAATGCTTCTCATGCAAAACACCATCCCAAAGTGAGAAGTTGACTTGAGATGATGGAAATTCCTCCATCCTCCAATGCTACCGACCTCTAGAAATGTAGGTAACATATTACCCTCTGAAAGAAAATCTAGAGGACGGAATACAACCCCTGAGAGCCTGATTGAAACACTTCTGCACATGTTCTTTTGCAAGATCATCAACCATAGTGACCTTAAAATGGGTCCTCATGTCAAATATTTTGACATCAGTCCTTACTACAATACTTTTCAAACCTTCAATATCCATATGTATTCCTTGTAAAGACACATGAATTTAATCAATATTATGCCTTGTATAATTGGTATGCACGTGGTCCATAAACATCATTCCATACATTGAAAACATGCCATTCTCTGTTACCTCAATTTTATTTACACAAAATTGCTTCAAAAATGTTGCCTCACTATTGCATGAACACTAAATCATGAAAAGGTTAGTACCTTAGACTATAAAATGATATTCACCAGCTTTATAAATTTTAATCATTTCAGCAATCTTATTGAAGATCATTGCTAAGATTGATATCAAATCTCATGTTGTTTGCTGCACAAGAACTTGTACTGAAATTTCCAGTCTTGATTATGGAAATAGTGAGTGTGCAAGTCTACTAATCTCGATCTTCAATGTTGGTTTTTATGACCATATTTTATAATCAAACATCTATAACACTTGCAATACCATTTTCTTTTGTACATCGCCATTTTGTATGCTATGCCATAAGTTCTTCACTGACTTGTTTAATATCAATAAGAAAGAAAAAATACCAAACAAAAGATTTATCGTATGATCATGCCACTGTGAATTCTATTGCTCCAACTGATATCAATAACTCTAATTCTTAAAAAAATAATGAACAAGGAATAATGGAACAAGGGAACATGTAAAAAACAAGAAAGAGGGAATCACTACAAACAGAGGAGCGTTCACCACATAGTTCACATGTAGGAGTGTCTTCACCATGTATGATTGTCTTAACCGCGTAGACTAGGGGATCACTTCCATCATTGTATACTTCAAACCTCCTTGGAAAATCTCATACTTTATTACTCTACCCTTAAGTGATAAAATTAGGTATGTAACAGACAGATTAAACCTAGTCTAATACCTAATGTGAGCAGAGAATGCTTTATTGATTGATTCATATGATCTCAAGATTTATACATGTGATATGTATTTTATACAACTGATATGCAGGTGATAATATAGATATACAATTGACAGTTGAATAAATAAAAAATAATTACAGTTATATTGTAACTAAAATCGTATCAATGTAATTACACCAACACTTATTAGATTTTCTTACAAAAAAGAACTCAAAATTAAATTAGTAGCAAAGATAGAAGTATTGTATGGGTCGAATGGTGTAGTCAAAGAAAAACAAGGGATCATTTTCCCATGTCATGTCTTAACAAGCAAGCAACACCTAAACAGTTTCCCATGATTGATTATATTAAAGGTGTGCTAAGTTGGGAAAGGTGAATAGTGAGATGTCTAAGATGTACATTGCAAAGGTGCCAAAGAAGGTTCCTATCATGCAACATTTTTTTGTTTGAGTCAATTATTAAACTAGATTGAGCATTTTGATCATAGGTTAGAGGCAATGTGGGTAGGAGGATATTTATTATCTTAAGATAGCTTCTTGTTCATGGATGATTAATTGCATGAGAAACATCTAATTTGTGTCTCTAAGAAAACATCAGGCATTGCATCAAGGTTGTCCTGTCAAGGAGAAAGGGGATAAATGTTCCTATGGTTTCAATTCATTTTTTTTTACCTTTGCTTGATTATTTTTCAACCACTTGATGATACATTAGTCACACTTGAAGGAGATTTAGACTTTTAGAGGTGTTAAATAGGGAAAGGGGATCATGTAAAGGGGGTAATTTCCCTCATTCAAATGGAACATTAGAATACTAAACCACCTCAAGACCAATATGATTGACACCACTTGAAATATGCTAATGCAATATCCATGCTTGAAGGGTTTTTATTCATTCGTTGCTTAAAATTGAGAAGGAGATGAATGATATTAATATGAAAGACACTAAATAAGAGAGAATCTAATCTAACATAACTAAGATAACTAATGTAAAAGGGGATGAAGAATTATTTAAATTAATTTGGAAATGAAATAGGAGAAATGGGTTTTTTGACCCAAATATTTTACTGGCATAGTCTCAGAATCACCTAAAACTTTAGATCTAAGACATGGAGGTTGTAACCTAACTCTTTTCTATATATGATCTCAAAATGGAGGGAAATGGCCAGAATGGCAACATGTACCTAGGACATTGTTGAGAATAGTGAGGTGTCACCAATGTTTTAAAATGAAACTTTCACAGATCCTGTGACTATTCCCAATCTGGCCATATCTGAAAAGATGACTTTGTACCCTATTCCTACACACAAAAAATGGGACAGACGGTTGGCCAAAGTGGTTTGACTTAGTCAAACACATTTTGAGGAAAGATGAAATAAAAATCAAAACTGAATGGTAAGTCACCTTATACCTTGATGGGTGATGCTTCTTTGGATGTGATCACAAATATTGATGCAATAGCTTGATCCAAAAGGAAATTGTGAAAGAAACACCTTGAATGGTAGATTTTAAAAAGTTATCAAACAATGCTTGATTGAGAAAAAAATGCTTGAAAATATTTAAAAATTGGATGCTCGATTGTAGAAGGAATCTTGAACTCTGATTTGCTTGGTTATTGATGAATGCTTCAACATTTGATACTGAATTCTTGCACTTGATAATGTATACCAAACTAAGGAGATATATGGGCTTTATATACATCTCAGATCATTTTTGCGGTAAAAAATTAAGAAGTCTAGCCACGGGACCAAAACTCCCCCCAAAACCTTGGCATGGATTTCCAGGTGAAATTTGGGCCCAGAAACATAGGGACAGATCACCATTGATGATATGTGCCAAGGAAATGTCACCCTTGGTGACAAGTCCCATGAAAAATGGACCAAAATTTGGTTTGGGTTCCTTGGAGATTCAATAGATGAAGGATATTTAGATACAAATCTATACGAGGTCGAAACAAGGCATGAAGGAAAAAAATAATTTTATAGGGCCTAACTGATGAAATAAATTATTTGATTAGAGAGAAAGTAGAGGATTGAACTTATAAATAAAGGCCAACCTCTAATTTTGAAAACAAAAATCAATATAGGAATTATAATGTTGATGTGAATGTCTAATAAGTGTTAGGAGAGCACCAAAACCATGTTGGAATCCATACATACTAAAATGGGGATAAAATGAGAACCTTATTAGGGGCACTTAATTTTTAGGATAATACCTTTAGCACCCACTTGAGAGGAAGGATGAGTCCACCTCATGGTCATGGTAAAGCAAAAGAAAGTGAGTGAAAGATGAAGATCATGGGCAAACTACAAAGAGATAAGATATCACTAAGTTTAAGGGTGAAAGATTCCAAACTAAGGTTCTTATCTTATACATCCATATGAAAGGATACATAAAATAACAAAAAAACTTTAAAGCTTACCATGATTCCAAGTGAACTATTTTAGGAGACATCACTAAATAAAATTTATCATTCTCTAGCATCATGCTCAGAAAGATTTTGGAAAAGAAAAAGTGATTACCTTAAAAGAGCAAGAGCACCCATCAAAGATAAGGTAAGACTCGTGATTCGAACAAGTAGAAAAGTGTGTTATGCTATGAAATAGTGAAGGAGAGAAAAAATATAACCATGGATGACATGGGATAGAAAATTATGTTTATCTAGGTGATCCATGAGAGAGAAATTAGAGAGAAGAGAGGGGGAAATGTTCTAGAAAATTGTGTTATGCTAGTTCCACCCATCAAAGAGAATGTAAAGAGGGATTTAATGGTCTAGCACATGCTAGTCAACTCATAAAAAATATATAAATGATAAGTTGAATGGTCTAGAAAGTTGTGTTATGCTATTCAACCCATGAAAAGGATGGGTCAAATGGTCTAGCAAATTATGTTATGCATGTCAACCAATCCTAAAAATGTATGCAAGGAGAGGTCAAATGTGGTAGAAAGTTGCATTATGCTAGCTCAACCAATCCTAAGGATAACCAAGGAAAAGATTATATCCAATGAGATCCACCAAATTGTATAAATGGGAGTGATCTGGCTCTAGCAAGTTGAATTATGCTACTATACTCTACCTAAAAGCCTTAAAGTAAATAAAAAAATTTCAATAAGGTGCCCATATATGAACCCTCTTATGATGATAAAAGAGAATTATTTCAACATATTAAGGGAGAAAGAAACAAGGATAAATAACCTATAATACAAAACATGTATCCCACAAACAATGCCTAGTCCAAGCTAAAGAGGTCACAACTCCTATGAGCTCAAGGAAGGGACGAATGCAAAGAGATAGCATGAAAGAAGTAGCCTTAGTCACCGGTTTAGCAAGTAGCAGATAAATATTATTCACTCTATCCTGGAGATCATCATACTTACCATTGATGTCTCTGATTTCATCAAGAAACTAGGAATTCAGCTGATACTCCATCTCAGCCCACTCTTTAATAACCTGCATAAATCTTGTTGGCTCTTAGATTTTCACTATCTCATTATCATGGCTACCACCAGCTTTCTCTATTTATTTTTTTTCATTCCCCTCTTTTTTATTAAGCTAAATCTTCTCAGAAGTGTCCCTGGAAAGCTTTCCTTCTTTAGACTGAGAGCCTGCATAGTTCGCCAGAATAGGAGTATTGTTGAGAGTAATCTTCTCTTTAGATTTCAAGCTGGACTCACTATTCTTCTTCGCTGGGGAGGTAGTACACACCACACCTTGGGTAGTATTATCTTTCAACATTGTGTTTCCATCATGTCCTTCCGTGTCCATGTCCTTTGTATTACCTTTGTTGTCGTTATCCATCTCCTCAGAGGAGCCAGTAATACCCTTATCCCAAGATTCAGTATCCTCCTCTATTTCCATACTTGCTTCCTTAGAGAGGAATTTAGCCTCTTCACCCTTACCTCTTTCATCCTTCTCCTTAGCCTCAGTTTCATTATCCATATCCATACCAGCCTCTTATGTGATTATCTTGGCAGGTTCAGCTTCTTCCTTGGTATCTTTGGCCTTGCTCTTTTTACCTGGAGTGTTACTCTCATTAGCCATAGGTCATTTTCCCTTCTTTCCCCCTTTCAAGCCATCAACCAAGGTGTTATCCTGCAACTTAAATTTTTCATACTCATAGATTAATAGAATAAGCCATCATGAAGGATAGGTTTTTCTGCATTCTTTCTATTTTCCGTGATGCTATTACCCAAAGATTTGAGAAGAATATAGGGGAAATTTTTTTTCCTATTGTAGCAGAAATGGTTAATGAGAATAAAATGGAAATTTTAAACCCTAGTGCACCAACCCTCAAGTGTAAAATATTTCATTATAGCTTTCACCAATTTTGCCCAGAAAAGCTTCATATGACAGCGCAGGACATAGTCCCCCAACTATTTGACAAGTAGATCTCTTTCCTCCTAGGTCTTAAGATACATTCAAGCAACATTTTTGGCCATAACCCTAATTCTATAGTATTTCAATCCTGACATTTTAAAAACTATAATTTTAGAAATTACTTTCTCAGTTACACAGAATGACTTACCACAGATTGTCACTTTTCTGTTATCCCAGCTGTTCGCAAATTCCTTAGAGATGTCCTTGTCGTAACCATGGAGTCTCTCAATATAGTCAGTGACCCCACCTTTCTTTAGTCTCTTCCAGACCTCAGCCTCTTTTTTCCATTTACAGACCGAGGGCTCTTCCCGTTTCAACTTTCCTCCCATTTTACCAGTTAATGAGACTTTAGAATATCACACAAAATGAGTGCGAAGATCACGCAAAATAGAGATGGGTGAGTAAATAAATAGAATGGGTCACCTTTTAAAAGAAATGATAGCATATTTCCCACAAGTGTTATTATTATTGCAATTGTCGTCGTGCATGCAAGACCCAAAATTGAGGAAACTATGAAAACTATCCTTTCTTGTCATCATCATTAGTATTAGTTCTAGGTTTATGGTGGATTTGATCATATCTTAGAAGATTTTGGATTTCAATATTTAATCCTTGATTACCTTGCTAGATCCTAGCATCATCACTATAAATGCCCACATTCGCTTGGCTGTCAGCCATACAATTTGATTCTTTGAAGGCATGATTGACATGTGGGACCTCAAAATCAGATAAAAGATTGTTAATCTAGGTGATGATGTGACTCATATTCCATGATGGAGTATGAATACCATTAATGAAGTTAATTGTATTCAGGTAGTCACCTTCTAGCCATAGCTTTGAACAATTTTGTCTTTTCACCAATTTGCAAGCATAGAGGGCCACCATAGCTTCAGCCACATGACTAGTTTGACTTCCAATTGGGATAGTAGAAGTAGAATCATAGCTACCTTGGGTGTTTCTAACAATGCAACCACATCCATCAATGCCAGGGTTTCCTTTAGCCGCACCATCCAAATTAGCTTTGTACCATCCAGGAGGAGGGGAACTCTAGACAGCAGACTCACGGGAAGAAGGAGAGGACTTAAACTTATTAAAAAAAATTCAGTGCTCAATAGAATCCATCTCAGAGATCCCTTCCATGAGTTTTGGTTTAATAATAAAAGCTATTTTTGTATTTTTGATTATACTTATAACAATTTTGGAGCCGATCAAAAATTAAGTGGAGATTTTTTTTCTGAATATACTGTCATTTATTTATTTCCAGATCCTCCATATGACATGAGGGGTAGCATATTTCCAAATAAGTTTTCCCAAGTGGTGAGGGATGAGAGATCTCCATTGGGACAAGAAATCTTTAATAGTGTTACAGAAAACCCAGCTGATTTTCCAGTGCTGCAACACAACCCTCTAGATATCCCTTGAGAACTAACAGTGAAGCAAAAGGTGAGAAGAAGACTCAGCATCCTTCATACAAAGATAGCACCTATTAGGGATCATTCAACCTCTTTTAGTCAGATTCTTGGTAGTAAGGATTTTGTCCTGAACAAAAAGCTAGAAGAAAAATTTAATTTTTAGGGATAAGGGAAGGATACTAAACCTTAGCCCACTAGGGCTCCACCCCATGGGAGGAGATCAGTGAATAAGTAGAATCCAATGAAAATTTTCCATTTGGATTAGGAGGCCAAATGAGCTCATCTTCGCAATTAACTTTGACATCCCAGGGGGCTAGATCCAAGTTAATAAGTTTCAAGCGGGGGTCAATGTCACCCGGGTTAACCCATTTATTATCCTTTCAGTAATTTGCAACTTTACACCCAATTCTGAGGGAGGAAATATCAGTAAATTGAGCCATAATAGGGTATTGGATGAGATGTTTATCCCTAAACCAAGGATCCTCCCATAAATTGTTTTTCTACCCATTGCCAACTTTCCAACAAGCTCCTTTATCCGCAGGTCTAGCTTTCAAGATGTTGTTCCATATCACAGATCCCTGCACAATGATGGGAGAGGAGAGGAAGGATTCTATAGAGGGATTAGCGAAAATATATTTTGATTTAAGGATTTTATTCCAGCCTTTTTCTTCTCCAGAAATTCTCCAGCATTGTTTATCTAGGAGGGCTAGATTGATATCCTTAATTTTTTTGATGCCAAGACCCCCATATTTAATAGGTTTACACAAGTTCTCCCAAGCCACAAGGTGGATTCTATTTTTTTCCTCCATACCCAACCACAAGAATCTTTTCTAAAGTTTCTCATTAATATCAGCAATCTTGGAAGGAATTTTGAAGAGGCTCAGCGCATAAGCATGGAGATTTTGCAAGGAGCTCTTGAGCAAAAGGATTTTCCTAGCATTGCTAAGGAGGGTCCCTTTCCATCCAGCAATTTTTATGTTGAACTTATCCACAATAGAATTCAAGAAATGCTATGGAGGTTTCAAACCCAACAAGAGACCCTAATAGCTGGAGGGAAAAGATGCAATGGCACAACCAAGGATGGTCGCCATTCTCTGATGTTCCTCAGGAGGGGTGTTAACAAAAAATAGGGATCTTTTATCCCATTCAATTAGCTGACATGTAGCAGAGGAATAGGTATCTATAGCCTTCTTGATAGCTTTAGCTTCTTTAATCGAAGAAGAATCCATTAGCATAGTATTGTCCAGAAACTACTCATGGGAGATGGGGGACAAGAAGATCAAGGGAGGAGAACCTGAATCAAACCCTCCAGGACCCCTTTCGAAAAAAATCTACCAAGGCTTTCAGCCATGATAGAAAAAAGGACAGGGGAAATGGGGTCCCCTTGGCGGAGCCCTCTAGAAGGGAAGAACAGATTAGAAGCAGAGCCATTCACCAGCACCGATATAGAAGAAGAGGAAATGAGTTGCTAAATAAGGCCAACCACTTTCAGAGAAAAGAAAAAGGATGAAAAAACTTTGCAAAGGAAGTTCCAATCCACTCTATCATAAGCCTTTGAGAGATCAACCTTCATAAGGAAGCCATCCTTTTTTGAGACCTCCAGAGAATGGATGTTCTCATGAACAAAGATAATAGAATCCTGAATCTGATAACCGGGGACAAATCCATTTTGCTGTGGGGGAAGGATATCTAGGAGGATCTTCAGAACATGAACCATGAGGACCTCAGCATAATCAGCCCCCGGTCTCTTAGGAATAAGGACGAAAAAAGTGGAATTAACTTCCTTCAAAAGGGAACTAGAACCAAAGAATTCTTTCACAGCATCTGAAATATCTTTCTCCACAATGTGCCAAAAATCCTGGAAGAAAAATGGAGAGAAACCATCTAGACTAGGATATTTTTCTCATTCAAAAGAGAAAACCGCAACCCTAATTTCTTTAGTAGACAAAATTTTAGTCAACAACTTATTATCTTCTCTAGTCATGATACACAAAATCAAATCCAAAAGGAGTTGTTGGTTGTCTTCGGAGAGGTTGGGGGAAGCTTTAAGAAGAGAAGAAAAATAACCAGATAATTCTTTTTTTATTTCCTCCTCCTTGCTCAATCTTCCATGAGAACCTTTGATATTCTCTATCCTTTTAGAAGCCTTATGTTTCTGGGTAGTCAGATGGAAGAACCAGATGTTCTTATCCCTCACTCGGAGCCAAAGAGCCCTGGACAATTGTCTCCAAAACACTTCCTCCTTAGCGATGATGTTATTATAATGAGCTTGAATGTTGTTTTCCTTAAGTTTGTTCTCTGTAGACAAATCCTCCATCTCAGGAGTTTTTTGGATCTCTTGGAGTTCAGCTTGGATCATGATTTTATTCTATTAGAGAAGTTATGATGTTATATTCCTTAATATTGTGTTTTGTGGTGGTCACTTGCCAAATCCAATGGTTTTTTTTGTTAAATCATATTCTTTTGGTGTGAACCTACATTTAAAATTGAGTTAAGATATTTTTATGGGTCTTACTATGGCATGTGAAGATCAAAATTGAGTTATTTTCATTGAATTATATTTTTTGGTTGATTGGTTATGTGTTATATGTTTATCTACATATTATATTTTATACAAACTTTAGAGTATGTTTTGTTGTGTGGGGTTCATTTGGAATGATTTATGGGGATGTGTAGTTATGTGTCTAGTTCCTCTTTATCTCCTAGAGTAAAATTCAACATCAAAATGTGGTTTTCTTGCATGGAATATATGATAATTTACTAAACAAATTGCACTCTAATTTACTAAACAAAAAATTTCTACCCAAAAACTAATATCTAAACACAATATCTTAAACCAAATAGCATCCTTAGAAACTTGAGTAGCTGGCATGATCTCTTCTTTTGTAATGGACAAAGTTAAGTTACATCATATTTCTTACTCATTCAACTATTATCATTACCAAATATTATAAAAGTATATCCACTAGTGGATCTTCTACTACTAATGTGAATTGCCTAATACATATCCACATATCCATAAATGAAAATTGAAGGTTTAGGTTTAGTAGGATAATTGTGAGAAGACAATGAATACTCATAAGTATCCCTCAAATACCTAGACACTCCCTTAACCATATTTCAATGCACCCTACCAACATTAGTCATATATTGACTAAGTACTCCTACTACTTGGGCAATATCTGGGCTCATATAGACCATATCATACATTGGGCTTCCAACAATACTTCCTTAATATGCTCTAGACATGTCCTTTATTTTAGTGTGACTAAGAATTCAAATTTGGAATCATTCTTTTACCAATTTTCCTAATAAATAACATATCATGCAAATATACAAAAAAATAAGAATGTGAACTTTTTCAATTGTATTACACACACAATAGTAAGATTTAGACCCCAAAAAATCCAAACAAAATACATAGGTGCAAAAATTGTGATACCATGTTATAGGGTACTATTTCAAAATACAAAAATTCTTCAACTTAAAACCAAGGTTCTTGTTACCGGTTTCTATGTAATACTCTAGATGTGAGATGTAAATTTCCTCAAAATCACCATCAAGGAATATTTGCCTCATATTAATGTGCTCAACTTTTGAGTTATAAGTTGCTATAAGTTATAACAAGAATTAAATCTAAATGTCATCTTAGCTACATGAGAGAATATTTTACCACAATAAATTCTTAGCATATAATATACCCATTGACAACAAACCATGCCTTATGCATCTTAAAAATACCATTTGGACCCATTTTATTTTTGAACATCAATTTACAACCAATGAATTTCTATCCTTTTTGAAAAGGTACTAGATCTGATGCAGAATTATTCTTCAATGAAACAAACTCCACATCTATCACTTCCATCAAAGAATCTATATATTTCATGCTCATATTCTTTCTAACCATATCTATCAGGTCATTCCCTAGCACGAGTAGACCTTATCAATTATTACAGTTTGGGTTCTTACTCATCTCCATAGATTTCCAAGTTGTTTAAGCTCTCCTCCTTATCACATCTAACAAGAGTGTAAAAATCATGTATCGAAAAAGGTGGTATTTGACCTACCTCCTTTCCCTATTTCTCTTCATTACCTAGTTGTAAATCAACTATGGGAGGTTTCAACTCATGAAAGATCACACTTCTATTTTAGATAAATTTCTTTGTGTCTGGATCCCAAAGCTTGCACTTCTTTTTTCTCCTATTTTGATCTTTTCTTACTTGGCACATGAGCATATACCTCACAACCAAAGTCTTTGATATGTATAAACAAGGTCATCTTGCAAGAATATGCCTACCTTGGTGTCTTTCCAAATAGAATTAGCTTGTATGAGATCTATTAATTAGATAACATGTAGTAGCTACAACCTCAACTTGAAACTTCAAGTCAAGCCAAACACCGCTCACCGTACTCAAATCCCTCTCAATCAACATTCTATTCTTCCTCTCTACAACTCTATCTTGCAGTGGGGTATATGGATTTTTCTTATTTCTCTCAATCTCATGATCCTTATTGAACATATTTAAATTCTTCGAAAGAAAACTCACCAACATTGCTAGTCCTCAAACACTAAATATTTCTACCATGCTTATTTTCAACCAAGGATTGGAATTCCTAAAACTGACTAAAAACTTTATATTCAATTTTGAGAAAATACACTTGAATGCCCTCCTATTATTGTCATTAAGATATAGAAAAAATAAAATATATAGATAAGAAAAGGAAACATAATAGGACCACACACATATAAATAAATATAATAAAAGTCATTAAATACTTATGAGAATTTAAATAGAAAGTGACACAGTGATGGCTGGAGTTTCCCCAATGGAGATGGTCTAGCCATATAAAAAGAGTTAACATAGCATAAATAATCAACTCAGAGACAAGAATAGATAATCAACATTCTATAAAAGATCTTTGAATTATCATAGAATCATTTATATTTAGATGATATTGGCCTGCAACATGCAGATTATAGACTTTCAACATTTATTTTTTATTACAACAGATATATGGTTGTAATCCCTAATACTAACCTTCATAGGTCACCTTCCTTATTCACTCTCCTCCATAAAAAAAGATCAAGAGCCTCAATATATATAGCCTTAAAAACTCTTATATAGGCGAGATCAACTACAATTTTCAAGAAAAAGAAAATGTAGTACAAAAATATAGGTCACGACCCAAATCATAAAGATCTCAATTCGAAAATATACAATTGACATGTGATCCAAGAGAGACATTGGCCAATGATATAAGAACATCAGGAGATGAGTCACCAAGATTTTTCGACCAAGAAATGCTTCACAAGATCCAAAAACTCCAACTGATTGTTAGAGCATGAAGAACACATAGAACTATCCATGAACTCAAAATATCTCAACTGTGAAGTATCTAAATGAGGTGTGAATCTAGACATAGGTAAAACATGTTCTCCACAAAAAATCCTCAGGTTTGCAGTAGAAAATGATCTAAAACCAAGGAACATAGAAAGAAACATAGAACTGCTAACTAAAATAAAACTAAGAACAAAATGAAAGGGAAATATTTTTTTTGGGTGATGCAAGATTGCCAAGGACCCAAGGATGCTCCTGCATCAAACACCTCTAGAGAGAATAAAATGTTATTTTAAGAGAAATTTATGAACATTTGACATGATGTGGGACACAAATCCCATGGATATTCTTGATCCAAATATCCTCTTTATCTGCAACTCTCTATCTCCACACTTCTTCTTCATCTTATATCAAATCCACCAGCTTACTTTTCTTTATAATTTCCTTGTCATATCTCACATATGTATAATAATTTTTAACGCTACCTCCATCCGTTCACACAATTCAATTACTACTACTACAATCCTTTATCTGATCAACAACCAAGGCCTTCAGTTGCATCCCTTTACCCTTATTATAGTCTGATGCCAACTTGTTCTCTAATCTACTTTCAAGATCCTTCCTAAGATCCATACCAACTTCTATATTCAGCTTCTCTAAAAAATGACTCTTTAGCATGCTTAGATTCCTTTCACTTCTCCCATTTTCGTCCTTCAAAGATAGGTCAAAGTCAACTTCTATCCATCCTTCTCTATTATTAATATATTTCTTCTGTAGTCATGAATAACTCCTCTATAAAATTGGCAAGGTCTACCCAATATAACATGGCAAGAGCTCATAGATACCACATCACATAATACCTCATCTCTCTAGGGTCCAATGTTAAAGTTTACCAAACACTTTTATTTCACCACTACCATGTGTTCATCTGAAAAAGAACTCATCCCATAAGGAAAAGGATGTTTAAACCTCTTCAATCCAATCTTTCGCACCATCTCTTTAGAGACCAAATTATTTGTTTTACCACAGTTCATAATAGCCTTACAATATTTACCTCCTAATTTGTAAAAATTCCTAAAAACATTCCTCCTTTGTAAAGGTTTAGCTTCCTTCTTACTCAACATGATTCTCCTAAGAATAAGAGATTCTCCCATCTCAGGTTCTACCATATTTTCCTCAAGTTCATCAGTATTTCTCTCCTCATGTGCCACAAGATTCTTCTTTCTCACATTCTTGCTAGATCCTTCAGAATATTGAAAATATCTATGTCCTATACCAACACATTTGAAACAAGAGCCTTTGAATTCTTTACTACAATTTCGTCTCCTATGTGTCTTCTAATCAAGTTTTACCTCAACCTAGTTTTCTTCTCTTTTCCAATGCTACTTGATTTGTTTTCTTTTCCTCTAGGGTTACTCGATCTCCTCTTCAACTTATCTTCTCCCCTCAAGGCATACTAATAATAATCCTCAAATGTAGAGACTCGCAACATACTCAACTCATCCTAAATATTAAATCTCAGACCATCAATATACCTAACCACCTTCTTCTTAGATACCTCTCGGTGCTCAGATCTAATTGTCATCTTGTAGAATTCTTTGGTGTATTCCTTCACACTCATGTGTTTCAGCTTCAAGTTTTGCAACTTCTTGAACAATTCCAATTGATAATATTCATAAATGAATTTATCCTTCAATTGTGCAACCATCACCCTCTATCTAGTGATTTTTGGTTCATCTTGTTTATCTTTATATTTCTACAATTCTTTCCACCATAAGGCAGCATGACCCCTAAACTTAGTCTATGCTAACCTAACCCTCTATGGATCTCTAATATCTTGAAGCTCAAACTAATATTCTAGTTCACTAATCCAATCTATTAAATCCTTAGAATGTAATGAACCACAGAAAGTAGTAACATTCATCCTATAGATTTTAATTACTTGTGTTATAGCCATCAACAATATTTCTTCATCTATAGGGATCTCAACATCAACAGCCTCGAGATCTTCAACAACTTCCTCATATTCTTCTCCAGTCGTAGGATTCCTTCACAATCAATTCAACACATTTCTGATCTCATTTCTTAAGTCCTTTGTCATCTATTCTAGCCTTATAGGGTTCATCCTTCTAGGAGGCATCTCTCAATTGTTGGGAGTAACTACATCAACTTTGACATTCTGATTACAAGGTGCTAATTGCCTCTCAGTAGAAAATCTATCAGACACACTTGAAACCTACCACCAACTTTGTGATATTTGCACCCTTGATATACCTTTAACACTCCCAAACAAGTTCTCAACCAACAATAGTCTCCTCAATGATCCCCTTGCACAAGTCCTTTGCAATTGCGGCCCAGATATTCACTCTACCACCCCACAACAAACACAATTAGGGCTTCCCAAGCTCAGGAGATTGATCTGCTAACATGGGAACATAAACCTTTCTCTGATACCATCTCACATATTCATGGACAAATTTTCCCTAATGGAGATGGTCTAATCATGCAACAAGAGCCAACATAGTGAAAACAACCAACTCAGAGACAAGAATAGACAATCAACATGCTATAACATATCTTCACATTATCATAGAATTAGATATTTACATCACATTGGCCCACAACATGCAGATTACATACTTTCATGTACATGTTTTATTACCATAGAAATCTAGTTCTAAACCCTAATGCTAACCTTCCAAGGTTATCTACCTTATTCACTCTCCTCCTCCTTAACAAAGATCAAGAGCCTCAATATATAGAAAATTCACAACTCATATGTCGGCTAGATCAATTATATTTACTGAGAATAAGAAAATGTAATACAATAATATAGGTTAGGACCCATATCATAAAGATATCAATGCCAAGATATAGAATTGGTGTGTGATCTAAGAGAGGCACCAGCCAAAGATCAAGGACATCAGGAGATGTGTCACTAATCTTAATTGATCGGGAAATGCTTCACAAGATTGAAAAACTTGAACTGACCATTAGAGAATGAAGAACACATAAAACTAACCATGAATCCATGATATCTCAACAATGAAGTATCCAAATGAGGTGTGAACCCAGACATAGGTAAAAGATGATGTCTAGAACAAACCCTTAGGTTCACAACAAAAAATGATCTAAAACCAAGGAATATAGAAAGACACACAAAAATGCTAACTGAAACAAAACTAACAACAAACTAAAAGGGATTTTCTTTTCTAGGTGATGCAATATTTCCAATGACCCAAGGATGATCCTGCATCAGAAAGACACAATATTTTTTATGATAAATGCAATGGTTGTATAAGTAAAACTTGAGATTCCAATTATCAAGGTCTTCAACAAGGATCTTAAATTTTCCAAGGCTCTAAGACCCTTCTCATTGGTGTAACTAAGTCTTTTGTGCCATAACATCTTATTCTCTAACGGAAACTTCATCACCAAATAAATTGCACTCTTAGGTACCTAGAAAGTATGACTATCAAATGTACAAACAATAGTCTTCTTTTTTCTAGATTTGATGCTAAGGATAAGAATACAAATATCTTTTCTTAAACTTCATAGAAGTAGTATTGTATTGAATTTTCCATGTACGTAGCTTATATAAGGTTCCAACTAAAATAACCTTAACAAGCACCATAGAGTCTCTTACTATCTTTCATCCACCACTTGAGAAAACTACTTACATACCAACATTACCCAACTTCTTGTGTAAAGCTAGGCACTCAAACCTATCAATCACACATCCTCAAATACATGTGCTGCAAAGGATCCAATAAAATCATCTACCTCATCTTGAGAGGAATTTCTAAACTTATATTTAGATAAATCATTTGGCCTTTCCTTTTCTTTTCCTCCTACTCTTCCCAAAAATGACTAGATTTGTTGCAGTTCTAACATTTTAAGTTGGAATTTTACTAGGAATCTTAGATCTCCTTGGAGACTTGAATTTATCCTTAATTTCCTTTTTCTTTCCTTTGTCTATCATTGCACCATGAGAAACCACAACCTCCTTAGCCGTTGAAAAATATTTCCATTGTATCTCTTCAGATGAGAATGAAGCAACAACATCAACTAGTTTGAAAGTTATTGGTGTGCTTCTAACTACCTTCACAATGATCTTATAAGTACGAAAAATAATATAATAGAAGAATAAATTTTTATTTATTATAAATATTAGCAATAATCTAGAATTTAGTTGAGAAATCGCCATATTAAATATATTCATGTGATTAACAACAAATCTTTCTTCAATTTAGGTTTTCCCTTGATTAAAAACAACATATCTTCATTTCTCCTTATTCAGAGAATACAACCTTTTTCTTAGGAGTAACTTATTTTCAAGGATATTCTATGATAAATATCACAAATTGTCTTCCAAAGCTCAATCACAGTCTCCTCTTCATGGGTATTTAGGAGAACATAATCAATGAAAAAAAGTGTTATCATACCCTTGGATTTTATATCCATTGTATCCCATACATCTTGTATTGTTGTTTAGGGTTTTATTGAATAAACCACATCGCATAGATCTCTATCTATCTCGCATGTCCTCCATTTTAAGCTTCCACAACTCAAAATTGACACCAATATACTTCTCCATCTCTATTCTATTTGATGTTATTGCCCTATCAAAACTACAAGGCTATGAAATATTACTCTACAAAGCTCCCATTGAAACTATATTAGTACAAAAAATCCTTCTACCCAAAAATTATAACATAGATTTCCAGGCTCTAGTGTTACTTGAAACCAACGCAAGTGAAAAACAAATAATTACAAATGCTAAATATAATAGGTGAGATGATGAAAGGCTATCTTACAAGCCCTTAAACATAAACTCATAACACTAGATATAGGCAGGAAATTTTCTATGATAAAACCCACATTCAAAATGCCACACTCAATTGTCTTATTAGAAACAACCAATAGTTACAATACAATGCCTAAAGCCAATGATATTCAAAATTAAATAGAACATTACAAAATTCTAGAGAAAATATGGTACATTAAAGCTTCTTACAAGATGTCCAATTTATCATATTAAATTACAGTAAGAAGCAACATATTTATTGAACTCAAAAAAATAAAAAGCACCCATTGTTTACAAAACCAAGTCTAATGCCAAGGACACATGTGGTGTAATAAATAAATTTCTAATCCTATGATATTTTGCACATAGAAAACTCTAGAGAAATAGTGAATAGATCATACATTATGGTCACCTTTCCATAGGAATTATCTACTTCACGCCGCTTGTCAAAAATAAACTCCACCATAAATAAAAATTGGCAAATAATAACTCTTTATGACTCTTCCACCAAACTAGTAACTTTCATAGTCATTATAGAAAATTTTCATAGTTCCAACATTGCAACCTATGATTTGAAGGGAAATATACCCTTTAGATTTGAAAAAATGTGGATAGACCACCCTGAATTACAACAGAGAATTTGGGAATGGTGGAATGTGGACATTCGTGGGACTGCTATGTTTCGGGTTTCTAAGAAACTCCAACATATAAAACAAAATATTAAGGTTTGGATTAAGGAAGTATTCGGGGACATCTTCAAAATTAAGCTAGATCTGCAAAAGGAACTTAATTCTATTCAGGATACTATTCAGTAGATAGGTTTGTCTCAGGACCTGAAGGAGATTGAGTCAAAGCTTTTGGCCAAGACTCATAACATCGTCTCTAAAGAGGAAGTGTACTAGAGACAAGGGTCTTGATTGTTGTGGCTGAAGGCTGGAGATAAGAAAACTAGGTTCTTCCATTTGTTAGCTTCCAAATTTCAGGCCTCCAACAAAATTTCCAAGCTCAGAGTAGCCTCTGAAGTGGTTAGCAATGATAAGGAGATTTCTCTGGCTATGGTTGATTTCTTTTCCTCTCTTCTCTCTAGAGATTAGTCGCTTTTTCTATATAATCAAGCTTTAATCCTTGACACTATTCCTTCTTTAGTGGATGACCCTACTAACAAGTTTTTGAATGTCATTCCTTCCTCTGAGGAAGTCAAGAAAACTGGATTCTCATTTGAGGGAGATAAATCCCTGGGTCCAGACGGTTTCCCTAGTTTCTTTTTCATAAAATTTGGCATATTCTTGGAAATGATATTTGTCACGCTATTAAAGAATTTTTGTCTCTAGAACTTTTCTCAAGGAGATTAATGCGACATTTATTGCTTTAATACCTAAATCTCCTGGTGCTAATTTTGTTGACTCTTTTCGACCGATTATCCTTTGCAGTTTTGTGTATAAAATTTTCTCTAATGTTCTTACCCTTAGGTTGCTGGCTATTCTTCCTAACATCATTTTTCCCCAGCAAAGTGGCTTTATTCTTGGGAGGCATATTTTGGATTCCATTATGAAGGTTCATGAAGTTACTCACTCCACTCACTCTTCCTCTAATCATGGCTTCCTGCTAAAGCTTGATCTCTCAAAGGCTTGTGACCGGGTGGAGTGGGATTTTTTAATCAAGATTCTTCACTCTTTTGGTTTCACTGAGAAACTATTGTAGCTTGTTTTCGAACTTATCAGTGCCTTGATGGCTGTTGTCATTGTTAATGGTTCCTCTTCTAGATTCTTTAAGCCTACGCGTGTGCTCCATCAAGAGGATCCTCTATCCCCTATTCTATTTTCTATCTTGGCGGAAGGTCTTGGATGATATTTTTAGAAACTAGCCACTGAAGGTTCCCTTCAGGGCCTTATTCTCTCCTCTGCTTTGATTCCTCTCTCTCATGAACAATTTGTCGATGACACAGTAATTATGGGGTCTTCTTCTATCCAGGAAGATAGAAGGATTAAAAAGGCCCTCATTATGTACTCTTCAGCTACAAGTCAAACTATTAATTGGCAGAAAATCTCTCTGTTCTCTATTAATACTCTAGTGGATAGGTAAAATAGGATTGCTCACATCTTGAGGTGTGATATTGGTTCTTTGCTTGCGTCCTATCTTGGACTCCCTTTGGGATTGAAACTCGCTGACTCTTTTTGGGCAGGTATAGTGGACAAATTTAATAGGAAATTAGCTTGTTGGAAAGGAGATCTTCTTAGACAAGCAGGTAAAATTCAACTTTTGAAGGCTTCTCTACAAATCCTCCACATATATGCAATGAGCTTATTTAGGATCCCAGGTAAAATTGCCGAAGTGATAGAATATATTTAGAGAAATTTCCTATGGTCTGGAGTGGAAGACAAAAAGAGACTTGCCTTGGTGGCATGGGACAAGGTTTGCACCTTGAAGAAATGGGGAGGGCTAGGGATTAGGCCTCTAAAGGTTATTAACCAAGCTCTTCTGGCTAAGAAAATCTGGCGAATATATGGTGAAAATAAGGAATGGAATGACATTATTAAAAAAAATATCTCTTATCATTTCCTCACATGTCAGATTTTATGAATTCTAATGTGAAGGTACAGGGTTCTTTCATTTGGAATAGTATCCAACAATCTAAGGTGACGGCTTTTAAGGGAGCCAAGTGGCTTTTGGGCAATGGCAGGAGAATACTATTTTGCGAAGATTGATGGGAAAAAGATTTTCCTCTAATCTCCATTCCTGCTTTTCAACCTATTGTTGATTTTTGTAAACTTATATTGGGTTTGTATGTTTCTGATTACTAGCTTACTCAGAACTGGGTTGACCTTTCATCTATTGATTTCTCGCTCAAACCTCTCATGCTGGATTTGAATGTCTGGAAAGTGGACAATTCGAAGAAGGATATGTTGATTTGGGGAAAGCTTCCATTGGGTTTCTACTCGGTGGCCTCAATTTCTAATATCTTGATTAAAACCCCAGACCCTCTTCCTTTTTGGAGTCAGGTTTGGGATAAAAGGCTCATTCTAAAAATTAACATTTTTTTTGGATGGTTTTGCAAAACAAGATCCTAACCATTGACAACCTTAAAAAAAGAGGAATGGTCCTGCCGAATAGATGTTTCCTGTGTAAACAAGAGGAGGAACCGGTTTTCCACTTGGCTATTGATTGTGGCTTTTCTAGAGATGTTTGGTGTCTTACCCTACAAAGCTAGAATATACACTAAATGTTCCCAAACAATCTAGAAATTTTTTTCAAGAAATGGAGGAATTTTGTTGTTCCTGTTGCGAGCTCTCTGTGAAATATTATAGCTCCCCACATCATCTAGAAACTTTGGCGAGAAAGGAATGATAGAGTCTTTCATGATAAGGCTTCACCTCTACTGATCATAGTGGAAAATACTAAAAGAAGCATCAAAGAGAATGGTAATATGTTTAGCGGTGAAGTGTTGGATCTCAATGCTGGAGTTTTGAAATGCACTTTGGCTCTGTCTCCTTCTAGATGGGAGAATTCCATTTGGATTTCCCCTCCTATTGGATGTGTTAAATCCAATTTTGATGGTGTTGCAAAGGGAAACCCAGGTCCTACGGGTTATGGTGGGATTATCCGTGATGATAAGGTAATTTTTCTTGCAGCCGTGGCCTTCCCTATTGGGGTCCAGTCCAATCACGTGGCAGAAGCAATGGCCTTTCTACAAACTCTTAAGCTAATCAATAGATCTATGCCATCTAATATTTGGATCGAAGGTGATTCAATGAATATCTTAAATTGCATTAAAGGGACAACTAAGCCATCATGGTCTATCAAGGAGATTATTAATGAGGCCTCTTTAATCATTAATTCCTTTTCCAATGTTATCATTTCAAATACCTTCAGGGAAGCGAACTGTACAGTGGATGAGTTAGTGAACATTGTAGTTAAGGTCTGGGGTATCATGACCTAGCATGGAGTTAATGATTTGACAGTTGAAGTGAGGGCCAAGTTGGTTTATGATCTGACTCATAACAAATGAGAAGATTTAAAAAATAAAAAAAATCTCTCATGATTTTACGACTTTCATTAATTGATGGTAACAGGATTATGGACAGGTTTGTCTTTCCCAAGAAGGTTAAATGCAGACATGCATTCTTTGGCGGTTTTCAAAATTTGAGCTTGGCATTTTTACTCTGCCTCTGTATCTCTTCTGCCATTGTTAGCTATCTTAAAGGTATCATGGGGGGTGGGTTAAACAGAAAGGAGCCGAAGAACTGTAACAAATGGAAATCCCAAACAGACATTTGGGATAAACTTAAAAAAGGAGGCCTTAGTGACTATATGGAGTGCCTTCATGGCTCCAAAGACACTGTCATGAATGTTTTTATGGAAAGATGGAAGGATGGGATAGTGGTGATCGGAGGCAAGGCCATTAAGATTAACGAAGATTTGATAGTGGAGGTTACGGGCTTAAACACTAAGGGTATAAAATTATACAGAGATAAAAAGATATCCCAGAAGGTCATTCAACATTTCCCAAAGGACAAAGAGGAAGAAAATAGCCTAGTGAAGGACTCTGTGGGTGCCATGATGTTAGCTCCATTAAAGGTTTCTGGGCCAAAGTACTTATGGTGATCATGGAGTATGTGTCTTTGGATGGAAGATAGAAAAGGGCCCATTCTTATCACTTTGTGTTGTTAGGCCATTTTCATCATAAGGTGAGAATTTCTTTCCCCTTCTACTTTCTGCAATTGCTCCATCATAGCATTACTGACCATAGGCAGAAGGATAGAAAGCCCATTCTTCATGATGGCTTGATTCTCTTGATTGTTGAACATGTTAAAAAGTTGTGGCATCCAATCCTCTTATTATTTCCCTGAAAGATTCGGGCTTTGCTAAGGCTGGAAAATGGCATAGGATTGGAGATGATAATGTGGATTCGACTGTAAAGAAATGAAGTTTGAGAAACATACTAGAATGGACACAAAGTCATATGCTGTGAGTACTGATGGCTATGATAAGACTGACTACATTCCTCAGTCCTAGTCTGATGATGACAGCAAGGAGTCTCTTTCTATCTCAGTGAGTGCCTCTGATGAGGAAGAAGTAAAAACTAAGCAAGTCCATAGTGTTAAGGAATCCCACAATGGTAAGGAAAAAATTAAAATGAATGAGGCTGTTGAAGAGGATGTGGGAGGTTAAAAAGTATCTATTTTGGTAAATTACATGAGTTCAGAAGACATGACATCCCTATTTCTTCGAAGCTTGAGGTTCTTATGGAGGTGCATTCTGAATAGAAAGAGGCAGAAACTCCAGGTCAAGACAATGTTGATAAGGACCCTATCCCTGCTTCCTCTAAGTACATCCCTTTTTCTAGGCTGGTGGACATGCATGAACGGAATGTCTGGCTTCTCCAAGAGGACATGGATGATAAAATTGAGCCCCCATTTGGGGTTCTTCAAACTGCCAAAGCTATGTCCTTGTACTCGTTTTGACTGATGAAATGGGTATTTAAGGAAATCAAAAATCTTCATCTAAACTATAGAGATGTGTGTGCTCGTGTCGATCTTATTAACTCTAGGTCGGCTAGGGATGAGGGCAAACAAAACACAGAGGATGGGGAAAATATGAAGTCTCTGCACGAGAGACTGGACACCTTGGAGAATATAGTGAAAAAACACATGAAGGACAATAATGTCTTCATGGGTACTACTATGCAGTGCTTTAATTCCATAAAATCTGAAATGGATTCCTTCACTATGAAGATTGATGAAGACAAAGATGATAATGAAGAAGAGGGTCCGGAAAAATGCACGCATTCAGCCAGGAAGAAGAAAATCCTTGACAAGATTTCGGAGCTATCGGATTTCAACGTGGCCATCAAAAAGGTTGCAGAAGCAAAGAAGGAAGCGGAGGGCACTCTTTTGGAGTTGGCCTAGCTCTAGTGTTCCCCTATTTTTTGGCGCATCATCTTTTGGTTTCTGGTTGCCGGAGAGTCTAGCTATTTTCTGGCTTTTCTCTTTGGATTTCTGTCTTTGTCTGGGTTTACGTGGTTTCTAGTCCTATCTCTATTTAGTTTGGTTTTTTCTGCTTATCTTTTTGCTTAAATTATAAGTGGTTTTGGGTCCCCATAAAACCTATTTTTAACTGCAATAAAAAACATTGCAACCTATGAGTCTAGTCCCCCAATTTCAATTCTTGGAAAGTGTTGGTGTATTAATTTTAGGAGTAAGTTTTTAATAATAAAGTATCATTGGTTTTCAATGGTTATGGAACTATCTTCAATTGTATGTATGTTACCATTATAAAGGCACATACTGAATCAATAAAAGATATTGAAATATGCATTAATCTTTTTCTCTTTCTTTTTTGTGTTTTTAGTTGGTATCAAAGCCACTATAGTCTTGTGCCTGTGAGATTTTCTAACCATTGAGAAGATTATATTGACCATTTTGGTAACACTAAGACTAGGGAATGCTAGAAATATGGGCAATTACATTATCAAATAACAAGGTGGAGGGAGAGGTTACACCTAACATTGTGAAGGGATGCCTATCCTCTTCTAAATGCTTCCATTTATATTTTCATGTGAAGAGTGGAACATTCTTCTTTTGTTGACTATTCTACAATTTATTTGGTTCACGCACTCTTCGATCATTGTTCCTAGTATTGGGTATGGTATGGCACTTGGATCTTAGCATTCAAAGATGATTAAAGGTGCTAAATTAGCATTGATTACTTGAAGGTGAAATTTTATATATGCTCATCATTTGGTATATGATGGAATTCATGTGTGTGTGAAGGAACTATATGCTTGGATCTTGTGAGGTTTTCTTTCGTTGAACCGTTGAAAGTAAATATTGAATTTTTTTGTTTCATTTTCATAATGGAAATCATTATGGATGTATACATGTTACAAGGGAAATTTAGTTTAATTATAAAGGGTGACTAATGATTTGGAGTTATAAGGTCAATTTTGGTGTAAATTAAAAGACTTATTTTATTTTGTTCATTCTCGATGTTATTTTGGAGGTATAAGGATTTACAAGTTTGTCTAATCTTTTCTAGTCAAGAGGTGTTCACTAGACTAAAGGTTTATAAAATGATTTCTTATCCATATGATAGAGAGGTATGTTTTTTAGAGGTGTGGCTTAATTGAATTCTTTATAGGATAATATCAAAATCTTTGATACACTTTTGGTAACAAGCAAAACGGATAAAATAAATATGATTGCAAAATTTGAAGAGTATGAATTTCACACATGAAAAATTAAAATAAAATTACTTTTGATTGAAAAATATTTGTGGGATATTGTATGTGGACTTGTTAGAAAAGCACAAGATGCACATGAAGTGACAAGTGGATGGCTAAAGATCATAGGGTCTTAGTAGTATTTGGTCTTGGTTTATCAAATGTATATTTGCATCATGTTCATCTATCAAAGATGTTGAAAGAAATATGGGATTAGCTTAACATTTTATTTGGTTCACACACTTCTAGTCCCAAAATATCTATAAAGTAGAAATTGTTTCGATTGAAGATGAAGGAAGGAGATAATATTGTTTAGCATATAAGCACTTTCCATTCTCTTCTTAATCAAATTACTGGTGTAAACTCTAAAGTTGATGATGATGATGCCAAGGCAATCTTACTAAGTAGTATACCATCAAGTTTTGATCATATTGTTTTTACTTTGGACAAAATGAATCCTAGCTTGGAAACTGTAAATTTTTCTCCAATTTATGAAGGAAGTAGAGCTAATATGTGTCCTCAAATTATTGAGGAATGTTCTTTGGTTGCTAGGTACAAATCTTACTTTTCAACTAGAAAGGAAATCAAATGTTATTATTGTTATAAAAATGGACATGTGCCAATGAATTGCATTCAACAGGCCAAGGATCTCGTCGATGGAAAGTTGAAGAAAAATACAGTTTTGAATGTGTAGATATAGATGTTTCTAAATAGTTTTGGATTTCTAGATACTTAATTGATGCATACTCAATAATTATGTGTGTGTGCTTGTAATCAAACAATGATGCTCTCTTTTTTCTATTGAGTTTTTAATTTCAGAGCGGGTTCTGACCGCATATTTAAGAGACTGGATCATGCTATGATAACGGCTCAATCTTTTTTCTCTTTTTCTGAAGACAGAGGCCTACCTGTCATTCCTCTGATAGATGTTACCTTGTCAAATCACTTCCCCATTTACTTTGCCATTACCTGGCAGTCCTGCACCAGGAGAGCCACACAGACGCAATTTTTTCTTAACACGTCTATGCTGACGCACAAGTCCACCCTTTCCCACATTCTGCAAGTTTGGAATCTTGAGCCTCGGCCCCACAGTGATACAAGTTGGATTCAATGGTGGAATGACGCCATTTCCCGCACTGTGAGATTTCTTCACATCTATGGCCGTCAGCTAGCTTGCTTCAGGAAACGTGCGTATGAAGCTAATACCAAGGCTCTGCGTAATGTTGTTGAAGCACTTACGTTGAACCCTTTTGATACAGAGCTCCAGCTTAAGCTGGCCCAGCTTCGCCATGAGAAGCAAATTGCTGATGCCTATGCTGCTCGTGGTGCTCAAATCAGAGCCCGCCTCCATTGGCTGGAAGTGGGCGACAAAGCTTCCAAGGAGTTCTTTCAGGCTCTCAAAGCTCGTCATACCAATGCTGGTATTCAAAAGATTAAACAAGGATCTGAGACCCTCACTGAGTTA
>MU224748.1:605045-617659 GCA_018584345.1 Thuja plicata
TATGTATATATATATATATGTATGTATATATACATATGTATATACATATACATATGTATATATATACACATATGTATATATACATATGTATCTATATACATACATATGTATATACATACATATGTATATATACATATGTATCTATATACATACATATGTTTATATATACATATGTGTATATATATACATGTATGTATACATATATATACATATACACACACACATATGTGTGTGTGTGTGTGTGTAAATACTTTACCAGAATTTTAATTAATTATCAAAGAGTCCAAGAGTAACAAACAAAAGTTTGAGCGAAAACTTAGTCAACTCTAAAAGTTAACTATTGAAAAAAAGGGCAAAGCCCTAAACTAGATTATCATATGGCCATTGACCAAAACTACCAAATAAAAAGTATTAGAAAGCACAGTAGAAAGAGAAGCCTTCAAACAACAAAAGAAGTGGTAGAGAGAGGTGGTGGGTCTTGCTTATCGTTCATGTCTCCCCAACTAGAAATCTGAGAAGGCTCAGAGACTAGAAGAGTCCATCCATCTGCATTATCTTCATCCTCCTCCTTCTCGTCTTTGCATGGATAAATAGCCGAAGAGAGCCGAAGGAAATCTTTCACTAAGGTGCAACATGTGGCTCCATCTGTTGGCCAACTAGAAGTGTTTGATGGTGGCCCAATGGGTGATGGTCAAATTCCCCAACCAGAAGGGGAATCCCATGCGGAGAGCGATAACATGGATGGAAATGCTGGCTTGTGGGCCAAGAGTGATAATCTCTCCTCTAACTAGAACCACTACGTCAATGACACTACCCACGAGAGTAGAAAGGAGCACTAGAAGTAGATGCATGTGGTGGAACTCTAAGCACATTTCATGGGGTATTGCCCCAGTGTTGATGAATCTCGTACAAATGAGAAACCTCTATAGAAACTTTAATTACTTGAACTTGAATCTAGAGCATTACATTATTACAAATACATGCTTTAGAAAATAAGGATAGATTACTATGAATAACAATATTTGAGAAAAGATCTAAATTTGTTTCTTTCCAAATTTTAAATAAAATTTTCATTTCAAAAGTGTGCCAAATTTGCCAGATAGGAAATGGAAGAGTTGGGTGATCACCAAAAAGAATAAGAGGCCAAGTAAACATGGAAGGGCAGGATGGAGAAAAAAAACTATGTATCTAGACCCAATTGTTTTGTGCTTGCCGACAGAACCAAAAAAAGGTAGAGAAAAGATTTAGGCTGATTAAAAAAAGGGCATTAGGAGTCCAGAATACCGAGATAGTGAAGTCGAGAACCTGAAGGTAACCCTTCAAACAAAAGACATCAATTAAAATGTGCAATTTTAGGTTTTGTGATAGTGGACCAAATAGTAATAAAACACAATCTACAAGTATATTGAGAAGATTGGATATGCCATCTCTGATTCAAAAACTCCACGACAGGAAAGTGGCAAGAAAGACAAAGCTAGCCTTTTCTAGGTTGATATATTTCAAAAGTCATGTCAGGGTGCCAACATTAGTCCTTCCACCATGGAGTGTGACTGGTAATGTCAATCTTGTGCAAAAGTTCTAGTGGCAAAAGAGAAATTGAAAGCTCAAAAGTCTCTCTGTCTTGGCTAAAAATACCAAAATGTGCATGACAATCCTCCCATCTTCAAATAGAAATTGTCTCTCGACTAAAGAGGTCTCAAGGAGTGCGCAGGCCATGACGATGGAGATGGAAATCATGGAGACCTGGAACTCTTTCCAAAGGGAGACCTTGCATCTAAATTAAAGGCAACCACAAGAGATTATGTAGGTTAAAAGAGAGGCCATCATGGAAACCATAGCCATGCAATCATAAGAAAGGCCTAGTAGCCTTCCATCCATGCCAAATTATTTTGGCTACAAAGGAACCTTGAATTTGCACAAGATCTCTCATAAGAAGAAAATTTTGAAAGGCCAAATATTTCCAAGCTCGACGACGCAAAAGAAAGAGAGATGAAATGCAATGGCACAATAAAACCTTCCAAGCCTCCTTGCCATAAATACTACGAACTAGCCACTTAACAAGGAGATTATGTAGGTTAAAAGAGAGGCCATCATGGAAACCATAGCCATGCAATCATAAGCAAGGCCTAGTAGCCTTCCATCCATGCCAAATTCTTTTGGCTACAAAGGAACCTTGAATTTGCACAAGATCTCTCATAAGAAGAAAATTTTGAAAGGCCAAATATTTCCAAGCTCGACGATGCAAAAGAAAGAGAGATGAAATGCAATGGCACAATAAAACATTCCAAGCCTCCTTGCTAGAAATACTACGAACTAGCCACCTTCCAAGCCTCCTTTCCAAAAATACTACAAAGCCCCAAATGCGACCCCCAAGAGAAACCTCTCTCATCTGATTTGGAGGAGAAAAGCAATTTTGTTGGCACCCTTAAAAGTAAGTTTGTGAAGATTGACATGGAAATTGTTGAGATCAAAAAGGGAATGCAGGACCTGATGGACCTCTACAGGAGGAAAAACAAATTTGCTCTGAAAGTGATGCATGCCTCAGTGTTAACCCTTTGCAATGTGCAGGAGAAGCAGTCTGATGGCAAACTGGAAGTGAATGAAGATAACAAAGACCTATTTCTGTTCCTCCAGGAGGAGTGGGCGAGATCCCTGCTGTCCAAATAGCAAGGAGAGAAGAATGAACTTTGTTGTCTATGGTTTGGGTTTTTTTTGTTGGGCTCATCCCTCGGTTCCCCTGCTCTATTATGGGGGTTAATGTTAAGTTTAGAATTTGGTTGTGGTCAAGCCCTGCGTGGCTTCGAGACAATATTTTTGATGATGCTGTTGATAGTAGTTACTATGGTTTTATCTTTTTAAGCAGAACTGATACTTTTGTTTTTGATAGAGGCAGAACTTTAATTATCTGGGATAACATACTAATCTGCTGTAAGCTTCAACTAGTGCCATTAATATTCTATTAATGTGCTTCTAGTCCCCTATTCCACGGGCCAGCACCCTCTTGCTACTTTTTTCTATCAAAAACAAGGAGATCTTGACCTTGTCTATGGGTGAAAATGAGGCCAAGTCCACCAGAGTGCCGAGGGAGACAATAATACTCCCAGGCTACTTGGTGAAAGCCATGTCGTTGGGTATCCAAGGCACATAGAAAATCTATGAGAAGGTGCTCCAATCTGGCATAAGCTTCTTTGGAGGGAGACCAACAAGAAGAGTAGTAGATATGTGTTGGAGCCAAAATCTTGGAGTAGACCTAGAATTTGCCTACCAGTGAGAGAGGTTTGGTAATCCAATATATCAACTTGGTCTTGATCTTTGCCAAAACAACATTCCAAATTATTTTGCGGAGCCATGAAAGGAAAATGGAGTGTCGAGGAAATGAAAGACCTGACCATCTTGTATCCATTACCAAATATAGCACAACATCCATTGTGGTGGTGGAAAGAAACACTAGCGAAAGAAGAGAGTCGTATACTATTGAATAAATGAACCAGAAGCCAAGAAATTTTTTTTGAGGCAATGAACAACATGTTTCATGTTGGCTTCATCCTCAACGAGAGTGAGGGCTCATCGACGAAGTGGCCATTAACAAGAAAGGAGGTGGAATTGGGTAAGGAAATCCCATGAACAAGACTAGTGGCAATAACATAAGCTACAAAATAACCAAAAAATTAAGCTACTAAAAGATATAGAGTAGGAGCCAAAGGGAAACCCTTTCAAATAGATCGATGCAAACCAAAAGAAGAGGAATGGTGGCCATTGATGGTGATGCATGAATTAGTATATGCAAAAAGCATTTTAACAAAAGAAATAAGATGGGGACCAAATCCTAGAGAAAACAACATGGAAAGAATGAAAGGCCATTCAATACAATCATAGGGTTTGGCAAAGTCAATTTTGAGGAAAATAGTGGCCTGAGGAGATTGGCGAACCCATTCCACACCTTCCCAGACTCTAATTATACTATCCAGGATGAAGAGGGATTGGATAAAGTGTATTTTCTCAGGGCGAATAATTTTTGGAAGATGGTAAATTCTTAGGGACAAGGCCTTTGCTATGATTTTGGAGGAGACATTGAGAAATATGATAGGGTGTCAATTACAAATGTGCTCATGATCACTAGATTTAGGTATGAATTTAATATTTCCTCTATTAATTTGATCACCTAAGGTTCCAATATGAAATGCTTCTAAATAGGCATTATGAAGGTTGGTCCTAAAATATCCCACAAGGCCTTATAAAATTCACAGGGAAAGCCATCACACCCTAGGGACTTATTGCGAGCTATGGAGAAGGTAGCCTCCCTAAGGTCTTGAAGAGACAATGTCTTATCATAAAAACTCATTGAGAGTTTGAGAGATGATTGGGAACATATGATAAGCAATCCTCGAAGGCTTGAAAAGAGGTACGACTGGGATCCTGGGCTATGAAAACTTGTTTGTAGTGCGCAACAAAAGCTTGCAAAGTATTGAGAATCTCAGTGAGAACTGAGTTACCATCCTTGATCCTTTTAATCCCTGAATTGGAATGTTTGGGATGTAGTGAAGAGAAAAAAATCTTTACTAGATTGATCTCCCACTTTCAACCAATGAAGACATGCCTTTATTTGAGCTCCCGTAGCAGAATAAGTGTCGGTAACCTACTTTGCATGACAAAGTTCTGCCACCTTAAGCTTTAATTATGTGGAGAAATGATGAACTACCAAATTGTTGATTACTGGATGCAAATCCTTGGTAGTTCGAGCATAGGATTGGTGGTGGAAGGTTCCAAACATGAAATCCACCCTGACAATTGAGTTGGCCTAGGTTGAAGGTTCCAAACATTCTGTATGTGGTCTAGAGTTGAGGGATGATTGAGGAATGACGTGTTGAGCGAAAAAAGGTGGCGGATAGGAACATGGCTAGTGAATAGTCCTTTCAATACAGAATTTAATGGGAAGGTAGTCTAACAAGGTAATATCTAGCAAAGGCAAAACTGGCAAATCTTGGGAAGTCCCAAAGGAAAAAAGAGATTGAGAGGGGATCATGGCATGATCGAGCCTCTTAAAAACTCTATCAAAACTGGCTCGATAATTGCTCTAGGTATGCCTGGCTGCATGTAGGAGACGACAATTGAGATTAGGATTCAAAAGACCCAGTTTATTACGCATGTTAAACTAGCCCACTCTTTCTCTAGCTGTCCAACGAAAAGATGAAATGTCATCCTTATCAGAAGTCACCTCAATCATATTAAAATCCCCACATAAAACCCAAGTGGGAGATGGCCATGAAATAGGTTCTGGTGCTTGACTATGAACATTAATATATTTTACTCGCATAGGGTGATCACAAAAACTCTCCTATTTTTCCATCCTTATCATTTCCGTTGACATTTCAGATAATCCGCCATAAAATAACTGGTCGGAATCCATCGAAAAAAATAATTTACTATTTTACAGATTAAAGCGAAATGACATCGGGTTATAAAATACATTTTTCTGTTTATAAATGGATTCCAATTTGATTAACTATATATGGCTGTCATGTGCAGAGAAGACCGCATCAAGTCAGTGAACTTAATCAACAGGTTTTATACAATCCAACATATAACTTTGACCACAAAGTAACTCATTGACCACACATTGGTTAATCACGCTCATTGTTTTCTTAATAATACGATCATAAATGTAGTATTGCAGCGGTGAATTTTGTGTATTAAGTTTTTAATAATAAGATTAACAATGTATAGCTGCAGCGCAAAATTTTGTATATTAATTGAGTTTCGGTCAACAGAAGTTTGCCATGGGCGCAAGAAACCATTGTCGTGGCTCATATTTTAAGTTATCATTAAACAAATTTACAATGTATTGATACTCTTGAAAGTCCACAAGCAAAAGAATGACTCAAAGTTAGCTGACGTGTATCCCTTATCTTTAGAACACAATCTCCTCCTACTTATAAGGAGGAGGTGGTGATAGTTGCATTTAATTTGCATACCAAACCAACGACTAGCTCAAAATAAGAATGACTCAAAGTTAGCTGACGTGTATCCCTTATCTTTAGAACACAATCTCCTCCTACTTATAAGGAGGTGGTGATAGTTGCATTTAATTTAAAATTCGAGCCATGCCGAAATGCGCAAGGGTTTTAGTGTTAATGATGGCAACGTTGATATTTGTAGGAAAGATACAATTTGGGTCTGCTCAGAATACACCCATTCCATCCATAATCACCCGGGCCTACTTTACCCGGATCAAATCAGGAATTTCTTTATCGTGCAAGGGAAAGAACTTCTTCACTTACCATGTCTTTATCAGCGCAGCTAAAGCTCAAATGTTCTCTGGTTTCGGAACCACCGGATCTCTCACAGTTTGCAAGTGAGAGCTTGCCGCTTTTTTTTTATAGTAATGAAACCCTAAAACGTTTTATTTGCAGGCATGTGTTATATAGAAGAAATAAATAAATAATGCAAGGGCAGTGTAAGCTCTAAAACATGTAGCAGCTCTAAATAAACACAAGACATGTAGCCTTCCGATGTATGTTCTTATCGTCATGCAATAGTTTCAGGGCTAAACAAAATGGATTCAGTGAAAAGACTTCAGAACATTGGAAATGCTTAAAGTAGACATGCATGCAAAATGTGAGTCAACTGTTTGATATAATGCCAAAAAGGAATGTGAAATCGAAGAGACACGGAAGGCGAACTATTTCTTATAATGCTTAAAGAGATGTCATTTTGTGCCAAAACAAATTTTGCAAGGAAACTTTCAAAGTGTTTTGAATTTTGAGACATAGTATATAAAACACATATGTATTATGTCAAATAGTGCAATTGAATGCTTGAACATGGATGTTCGAAAAGTGTGGAATTATTGACACCACGCATCAATTGATTGGTAGAACGTCACAAAGAGATAGGGGAGAGGACCCAATACTTGAACGCGTTATAATAGTTGTGATAGTAGTTGTTAATTAAATACTCACACTTGCTAATTTAATATCCAATATTTTTAACAATATTGTACCAATGGTTATGAGTTTAAAGTTGCTTTTGCTAATGATGACTACCCATAATTGATAAAAAGTGTCCCTTTTCCTAAAAAGCAACCAATAGTGTGATGCCACATCAGCTGTACAAGTATGGGGGTCCCTAATACACTATGATTGGTCTCACTTTTTTTTGGGGCTATTTTGGACACCTTGGCAAAAAACATGCTGATGTGGCATCGTATTTGATGATGTGGCCCTGAAACCTTAGTTATAAGCAGGGAACTTGCCAAGTAAGCTGCTGTAAAAAAATGGGAGTGATTTGAAATTTCCATGTAAGATTTTGAGAACCGCAAAGTTAGGGTGCTCAACTACCGGGTCCTCTCCCCTATATGGTTCACTTATGGTTTTAGTACATCATCGAGATAGGAGTAATGTCTAGGGAAGATATGACTTCTCATTAAGATATTTGTGGGCCCTTTTCATTGGAATTTGAATGTTATGATAAAGGTATATGCTAATTTACTTTTTTTATATAATGAGATGCAGGATGATTGAACAAAAGCAGATAAAATATTATGACTGAACCATCACATAATGTGAATGCAAGTTTTGTTGAAGGAATCCACATTGCTAGAGGTTTTGACCAAGGCAACATGGTATATTGGCAGTATTGAGTCTAATGGTTTAGAGCTTTATTTTCTTTTGATTAATGTGCATGTAGAATATAAAAAACATATAAGAGTACTTCAGAGGGACACCACGCCATGGAATGGAATGAGGTGACTACAAAATGTACAAAAGATGATAGATTGAAGGCAAAGGCAAAGAAACTTGCCAAGATTATTAGAATTCAAAGGCCACGCAAGGGATCTAGATAGAGGTTTAATGTCGAGCATGCTACTTTGGAGGTTGTTAAGCCCATTCCATATAATTTTGTTAAGGACTTGAAGTATGGATGTTGAGTTTGTAATAGTAATTGTTTGGGATAATTATTTTATAGGTAAGATACATTTCTGTAGATCATATTATCTAAATAGTTTTTTATTTGAAGACAAAAAAAAAAATTGCACCAAGAGCCTTTTTTTAAAAATCAATTTTTAGTGTAAATGTCTTTTAGTTTGTGAGTTGTAGTTGAGTAGTTTATTTTGGTAATTCAATAGTTTTTAGTTTGCAATTGAATTATAATAGTTTGAAGCTATTTTTCCCCTTGTTTTATAAAAGGGAAATCATGTCTGTGTGGTAATGGCGAGAAGAAGCTCTTTGAAAGAAATAGTGCTATCTAGTTTTATGAATTTTTAAATGAGATTGTATTGTAGTGAATTTATTTTATTGATGGTCTTAATTATTTAATCATTTTAGTGAAATAATATTGTTTAACCATTATGCTTATTTTAGTCATGTTTATCATTTTATCAAGGATGCATTTGATTTTTCATCGTACATAAATCATTTTGTGTATTTTGTCTAATGGGTCTTCTCAAGAAGAGGCTAAATTGCATTGAACAAAGTGTTTTGGTTTGGATATGTTAATTGGGATAAAAATGTAGGGTTTTATGGCTGGAATTCTTGCACTTTTATAAAATACATAATCATATATTGTGCTAAAAAATTAGAGTTGTATGTCATTGGATGAGCATAGATATGTTGTAAAATTTGACTCGGTTGCCTTGAATAAGACAATGGTCATAATTCTATTTTAGAAAATACAAAATCAATATATGATTTATTTTTTAATTGTAGGAGTAAGCATATATGTTACATTTTATTTTAGTTTCCAAAATTTACACCTCAATCCACAATAAAATAAATAATAAAGGGGTGATTGATTTACACTTAAAATTAAGTAAACCTCTTACATTTGTATGAGGTATAAATCTACAAAATATATCACCATATAATTTAGGAAATTTATCAAGTAGTGGTGATATTGGTCTACATACCAAGGCATAGAAGAATATGAAGAGCATGGGAACTTAACCATTGTTGGATAGTTTCGTTCGTTAGCCAAATCTAATATTTAATCTAATCATAAAATCTAGTTCTCACATCTTTAGGTTTTTATAGTCTATTGATTTAGGAACCAACAACATCTCAGAGATCACCCAAGTAATCTTCCTATAATAAGGTGCCTTTTAGAACCTGATGTTCTTCCCTATCTATACCAAAATCCTCTAGGAAAACAATAAACCATGAAGTGAGGGGTAAAAGTAATTGGAAGGGAAAATAATATTTTATATTTCTCACACCTCTAATTCTAGAAAGTTGAAGGGAAAAAGTAGGTTTGCCTTCCATTTTCTTGAGGACAACAGAGGTGTTGACAAAAGGAAGAGGGCTAAATCTAGGGATAATAAGACTATGCCTATGAAATATCTTCCTGGTAGTTTTGGGAAAGAGAAAGATAAAAAGATGAAAGATGTGGTGCTAGAAGAAGAAAGAGAAAAACTTTGAAAGAGAAAGGGAAGATAGTGGTTGTGGAAGACCTTCCTTACAGGTCCAAGAATGAAATCACTGAGTCGTACCCTTATTCAAGAGGCTCTCTCTCATCTCACCTTATTTCCTATGGTGATGGCAGACATATATCATAGATGGAGCTGAATACTGACTCTCATCATGTAAATACGGATCATGAATATTTTAATGATATTATGGATATGGCTAAAGATAGTGTTATATAATTTTTCAATATTTTCAAATGGGTGTTCCGTAAGATTAAATAGATTAAGATCAAATAGAGAGCTATGAATAGAAAAATTGAGGTCCTGCGCTCTTTCCCGCCCAAGCAGTTTTCAAATTGAGGACCCCATGCCCGCCTCCCCGGGGGGAGATGCTGCCCCCTTGGCAGAACCACATGCTAGTCCAGATGGACCCCATATCACGTGCACTGTGCCAGAGTCAACGGGAGACTCCCAAAAGGCGTCGTCTTCTTCTGCTGATTCTCCTAAACCTAACTGGAAAGGGGCTCTTGTTGGTAAAGATCAACAATCTTTGCAGGCCCTTTTGGTGGATTTTGTGCAGACTAAAGAAGGTACAGAACTATCCCTCCCGGACGCTGTGGTAAATCGCACAATGGTAGATTTCCAGATGGCTCTAGTGGGTAGATTCTTTGATTTTCGGCCTTCCATTGATATGGTCTGAAAGTGGGTTGCTAATCAGTGGAAGATCAAGGGTTCAACCCTGGTTTCGGCCATGCCGGGTGGGCTATTTCTGTTTAAATTTACCACTATGGAGGACATGACCAGAGTGTTATCTGGCTCGTGGGTCTATGCAAAGCACTTCCTAGCCCTTGCGAAGTGGAAACCCGGATTCAATCCGGCAACGGACCTTGCTAGGTTAGCCCCTGTTTGGGTTCGCCTCCCAGGCCTCCCACTGGAGTATTGGGATGAACAGGTTTTCTAATGGATAGGGGATTCCTTTGGTGCTTTCATAACGACAAACCAGGTAACAAGATCTAAATCTAGGCTTGTGTTTTCTCGATTCTGTGTCAATGTCAATGTGAACAAAGTTCTGCCCAACTTTGTTATATTAAAATCCAAACTGGGTAGATGGACCCAAGCTCTGGTCTATGAGAATGCTACCTTGTTTTGCTGTAAGTGTGAATGGAGAGGACACTCTAGTGACTCTTGCAAGGCTAATATTTTGGAAAAGAAGTAGTAGAACAAAGATAAGGGCCTTGCTGTGACCCCCCAGCATGAGGTGTTGGAGGAGCCGGTGGGGACTATGCCACCCTTGGATGCTGGGGAGATTGTTCTTGATGAGCTGACTCCTGAAGTCCAGAATACTACTGTTGGCGTACTGCATCCGGTTGATGGTGAGAGTGTCTCCCCCCAGTTACTAGCTCACGGGATGTCGGAGGAGCCCCTTGCCATCTCCCAAACAGTCCAGGAGACCCACCCTATCTTAGAGAAGGTTTCTGAACTGTCCCTAACAGTGACACCTCCCTAGGTGGGGAGCCAATCCCTTTTGGACAAAAAAGAATAGCCTGATATTGTGGTAGCCCTTGAACTGGCTAACCCATTAAGAATAACCAAAAATACCCCTAAGGAGGTTTTGAAAAGCCCCCTCAGTTCCTCTGATGGCTCGGAGGATGAGACAAGGGAATGGAAAACTCAGAAAAAGAAAACCAAGAATAAAAAAGCAGATGTGGGAGCGGATACTCCAAGAGGAAGACCCTCGGAAAGAGTGAGGAGATCGAAAGGATCCACAAGGGAGGTTGCGGCAGGAAGGCAACAGACCCTAGAAACTAGCTTCAAAAGTAAGAGATGAACTGCCTCTCTTGGAATGTGAGGGGTTTGAATAGGGCCCTCAAACAAACGGTTGTTAAACACTATATTTTTTATTTAAAACTGGAGATTCTTCTCCTTCAAGAAGTAAAAATGTCTGCTAGGTCCTTTACTACTCTGGTGCCACTTCTTTGGCCTAGAGATGATTTCTATTATTTTGAAGCGGCGGGTGCGTCAGGTGGTATAGCCACTCTCTGGAACCTGACTAGATTAATGGGGCAGTTGGTTAACTCCTCCCAAAACTACCTGGCGGTCACCTTTAGGAAGCCTAGAGTCGAATGGACCACATTTAATATCTATGCTCTGAACACCAGACACGCGCGTGCCACTCTGTGGAACGACTTGGAACTTCAGGTGGACTCTGTTGGCTCTGCAAACTGTCTTTTGGCTGGTGATTTTAACACCCCCCTTTACCCTTTAGAGAAGTGTGGCGGGCTTATTGATTTCTCTGATAGTATGGGAGATTTGGTAGAATTTATTTCTTCCACTGGCCTTCTTGACCTTACCCTGAGGGGTGAACCGTTCACCTGGTCCAACAACAGAAAGGGTTCTCATCTTATCCAGGTGAGACTTGATAGGATCCTAGCCAATCCTTCTTGGAATCTCTGTCTGAACTCCACCTTGACGGCTCTCCCTAGAACTACCTCTGACCACAACCCCCTTTTGCTTTGCTAGTCAGACTCGCCTAGAGTTAACCCGTCGCCATTCAGATTTGAAATAATGTGGTGTTCCCACCCCTCCTTTAAGGATCAGGTGAACTTCTAGTGGAAGACTAATATTCGAGGCACTTCTATGTTTAGGATAGCTCAGAAACTGGAAATTATCAGGAGGGAAGTCAAAGGATGGAGCAAACATAACTTTGGTGATTGGCGTAAGGAGAAAATTGAACGTACGGATTCTTTGGTTTCCCTCCAGGCTCAGCTGGCTTCTGGGTGCTTCTCGCCTAAGATACAAGAGGTGGAAGAGAAGACTAGATTTAGGTGGCAGGAAACATTGAAAAGGGAGGAAATTTACTGGAAGCAAAGATCCAGAATTCAGTGGCTTACTGAAGGAGACAGGAACACAAATTTCTTTCACAGGTCTGCTTGTATTCACAAGAAGAGAAATACCATTTCTTCCCTCCTAGATGACGGGGGGAATGTTGTTAAAGAAAAGGAAAAAATTAACCAGGTTGTGGTTCAATACTTTATGGACCTATATTCTGAAAGGGGTCCCGACTGCCCAGATCACATCCAAAACCTGCTTCTAGAACAAATCCAGTGTGCTATCACTCTTGGAGATAACGACATGCTCACAAAGAGGGTTGCAGATGAGGAAGTTAAGAAGGCGGTTTTTGATATGGGAGGTTACAAAGCCCCCGGACCAGACG
>MU224748.1:636951-683385 GCA_018584345.1 Thuja plicata
GTGTGTGTGTGTGTGTGTGTGTGAGAGAGAGAGAGAGAGAGAGAGAGAGAGAGAGAGAGAGAGAGAGAGAGAGAGATCCTAGTATACTTTAAGGTATCTTAAGGGGTCATAGGACACATTAATGTGTTTTATTAACCCATAAGCCCCTTACAAACCCTAATATGTATTCTTTGGCTTCTTAAGGGGTCGTAAAGGGTCATAAGGGGTTGTAGGATGCTTTAATGGATGTTAGGACCCCTTAAGATACCTTAGTATCCCTTAGGACCCCTTAAGGTCCCTTGAGACCCCTAATATGTACTCTTAGGGCTCATATTGGGTTGTAAGGGGTCATAAGGGGTCGTAGGATGCATTAATGGGTTCTACGACCCCTTAAGACACCTTAGTACCCATAAGAACCCCTAAGAGTACATATTAGGGGTTCTATTACAAATTAAGGGGTTTTAAGGGGTTATAGGATACACTACTATGAGTTAGGACCCCTTAAGGCCCCTTATGACCCTTAAGATGTACTTTAAGGCTTCCTAAGGGGTTGTAAGGTGTCATAAGCAGTTGTAGGACACATTTTATGGGTCCTAGGACCCCTTAAGACACATTAGTACCCATTAGGAACCATAAATATACATATTACGGTTCCTAGTACATATTAATGGGTCTTAAAGGGGTCATATGACACATTACTATAACTTAAGACCCCTAACAAGCCTTAAGATGTACTCTAAGGGTTCCTAAGGGGTCGTAAAGTGTCATATAAGGTTGTAGGATGCATTAATGGGTCCTAGGGCCCCTTAAGACACCTAGTACCCATTAGGAACCATAAGAATACATATTAGGGTTCCTTGTACACATAAGGGGCCTTAAGGGGTCATAAGATACATTATTGTGCCTTACAACAACATAACACCCCTTACAACACCTGAGATGTATTCTTAGGGTTCCTAATGGGTTGTAAGGGGTCATAAGGGTTCTTAGGACAAATTAATGGGTCCTAGGACCCCTTAAGACTCTTGAGTACCCATAAGGACCCCTAATAATACATATTAGAGGTTAGATTACACATTAAGGGGTTTTAAGGGGTTATAAGACACATTACTATGTCTTATGACCCCTTGAGATCCCTTATGACTCTTAAGATGTCATCTAAGGCTTCCTAAGGGGTTGTAAGGTGTCATAAGATGTTGTAGGACACATTAGTGTGTCCTAGGACCCCTTAAGACACCTTAGTACCCATAAGGACCCCTAAGAATACATATTAGAGGTTTGATTAAACATTAAGGGGTTTAAGGGGTCATAATACACATTACTATAACCTAGAACCCCCTAAGCCCCCTTACAAAGCTTAAGATATACTCTAAGGATTTCCAAGGGGTTGTAAGGTGTCATAAGTGGTTGTAGAATGCATTAATGGGTCCAAGAACCCCTTAAGACACCTTAGTACCCATTACGAACCATAAGACTACATATTAGGGTTCATAGTACATATTAACAGGTCTTAAGGGGTATGACCCCTAAAGATGTACTCTTAGGGTTCCTAATGGGTCATAAGGGGCCATAATGGGTCGTAGGATGCATTAATGGGTCCTAGGACCCATTAAGACACCTTAGTACCCATAAGGACCCCTAAGAATACATATTATAAGTTTTAAGGAGTCATTAAAAACACATCACTATGTCTTAGGTTCCATTAAGACCCCTTTCGACTCTTAAGATGTACTCTAAGGATTCCTAAGGGGTCGTAAGGTGTAATAAGCAGTTGTAGGATGTATTAATGGGTCCTAGTAACCCTTAAGACACCTTAGTACCCATTAGGAACCATACAAATATATAATAGGGTTCCTAGTACACATTAACGAGTTTTAAGGGGTCATAGGACACATTACTATGTTTTAGGACACTATAAGACCTCTTACGACCCCTAAGATGTACTATTAGGCTTCTGAATGGGTCGTAAGATGTCATAAGGGGTCGTACAATGCATTGATACATCTTAGGACCCCTTAAGACAATTTTTGATCCCTAAGATGTACTCTTAGGCTTCCTAAGGGGTCGTAAGAGGTCATAAGGGGTCGTAGGAGTCATTAATGATTTCTAGAAACCCTTAAGACACTTCACGACCCCTTAGGAACCCTAATAATACATATTAGGGTTCCTAGTATACATTGAGGTGTCTTAAGGGGTCATAGGACACATTAGTTTGTTTTAGGACCCCATAAGACCCCTAAGATGTACTCTTAGGCTTCTTAAGGGGTCGTAAGGAGTCACAGGATGCATTAATGGGTCTTACTTCCCCTTAAAACACATTACGACCTCTAAGATGTACTCTTAGTCTTCTTAACGGGTCATAAGGGGTCGTAGGATTCATTAATGGGTGTTAGGACACCTTAAGACACCTTAGTACCCCTTACAAACCCTAACAATACATATTAGGGGTCCTAGTACACATTAAGAGGTCTTAAGGGGTCACATGACACATTAATGTGTCCTAGGACACCATAAGAAACCTCACGACACCTAATATGTACTCCAAGGCTTCTTAATGGGTCGTAATGTGTCATAAGAGGTTGTAGGACACATAAATGGGTCCTTGTACCCCTTAAGACACCTTACAACCTCTAAGTTGTAATATTAGGTTTCTTAAGGAGTTGTAAGGGTCATAAGGGGTTGAAGGACACATTAATGGGTCATACGACCCCTTAATACACCTTACGATGCTTCATATGTACTCTTAGACTTTTGAAGGGGTTGTAAGTGGTCATAAGTGGTCATAAGATGCATTAATGTATCCTAGGTCCCCTTAAGAAACCTTACAACCCTTAGGAACCCTAAGAATACATCTTAGTGTTTTTAGTACACATTAACGGGTCTTAAGGGCTCATAGAACATACTACTATGTCTTGGGACATGATAAGACCCCTTACGACCTGTATACTCTTAGGCTTCCTAATGTGTGTGTGTGTGTGTGTGTGAGTGAGAGAGAGAGAGAGAGAGAAAGAGAGAGAGATTAATGTGTCCTAAGACCCATTAAGAAACCTTAGTACCCATTAGGAACCATAAGAATACATATTAGGGTTCCTAGTACACATTGATAGGTCTTAAAGGGTCATATGACACATTACTGTATCTTAGGACACCATAAGACCCCTTACCACCCCTAAGATGTACTTGTATGGTTCCTAATGGGTCGTAAGGGGTCATAATGGGTCGTAGGATGTATTAATGGGTCCTAGTGCCCCTTAAGACACCTTAGTACCTATAAGGACCCCTAAGAATACATATTAGGGGTTTGATTACACATAAAGGGGGTTTAAGGGGTCATAAGACACATCACTATGTCTTTGGACCCATTAAGACCACTTGTGACCCTTAATATGTAATCTAAGGATTCTTAAGGGGTCGTAAGGTGTCATAAGTGGTTGCAGAAGGTATTAATGGGTCCTAGTACCCCTTAATGCACCTTAGTACCCATTAGGAACCATAAGAATACATAGTAGGGTTCCTAGTACACATTAACAAGTCTTAAGGGGTCATAGGACACATTACTATATTTTAGGACACCATAAGACCCCTTATGACCCCTAATATGTACTCTTAGGATTCCTAAGGGGTTGTAACGGTTCATAAGGGGTCGTTGGATGCATTAATGGGTCATTGTACCCCTTAAGGCATCTTAAAACTTCTAAGATGTACTCTTAGGCTTGTTAAGGAGTTGTAAGGGTCATAAGGGGTGTAAGGACACATTAATAGGTCCTAGGACCTCTTAAGACACCTTACGACCCTTAATATGTACTTTTATGCTTCCTAAGGCGTCGTAAGGGGTCATAAGTGGTTGTAAGATGCATTAATGTGTCCTAGGACCCCTTAAAAAACCTTATGACCCCTTAGGAGCCCTAATAATACATCTTAGGGTTCCTAGTATACATTAACATGTCTTAAGGGGTCATAGGACATATCACTATGCCTTAGGACACCATAAGACCCCTTACAACCCCTAATATGTACTCTTAGACTTCCTAGAGAGAGAGAGTCTCTCTTTCTCTCTCTTTGTTATTTTGTGTCTAATATAGGACGTATGCCCTATAGGGCATACACCCTGTAGTGAGTATAGGGCGTACACTAATGACATTGAAGTTTACCAAGCTTAAGGCTTTGATTTGCCTTGGAGTTCCAACCCAAAGGCTTGGAGGATTCAAACAGGTCTGAGATGTGTTTTCTAGCAAACCTAGAAAAAATAACATTTTTTCTTGTGTGCTCCTCGTCAGGTTTGTACGTGGTTCAATAATGATAAAATCAGACATTATGATATTGTAGATCTCTTAGATTGCTATCTAACAATGTAATTTATTTTGAATTCTCATTATGTTAAGTTTTTCATTTCTAATTTCTTTTCTAACTAGACTCCATTCTACACACTTTTAAAAATAGAAGTTTTGATTTTCAATTAGTTTTCAATGATTTCTAGGGGGAGCACATAGAAATTTCATGTTTTCAGGATGTGTTCACTTCAGAAAATGGCAAAAAATCACACTTTCATCAAAAAATTATTAGAAAAGTCCAGGATAAACTAGGCGGTGTTAGCTAATTTCTCACCGGAGCGATTAATTTTTTTTTTTTTAAAGTTAACATTTTAGGGGGAGCACACCAGACGCTATGTTATGTTTTTTCACAAAAAATAGGACCACTTTTTGTTCTCCCCCTTTTTGAGGGCCTTAATGTCTACCATTTCAAAAAAATTAGTAGTTTAGAAACTAGATTCGGAGTAGAACAACTCTTGTTTTTGTCACATTTAAAATTTTGAGTGTAACTATCCCCAATTTCTCGTTGAAGTTCAGAATTTGCTGATTTCAGAAAAAAAAAGTGGCATCAAATACCCCCTTTTGGTCCCTCATCTTTATGCACTTACCCTATATTGATATTCATATAAGTTATTAATATAACTTAATTTATAAATATACTTACATGATATTTAAAGATAATTTAAATTAACAATATTATCTACTGATTTTAAAATTTATAAAGATATAATAAATTTTGATTTATACAATATTTATTATAATTGATATTCTGACCTTTATTTTGGTGTATGATGTACCTCCTTATCGCTGCTATTAAAGAATCTGTCTATGTAAGTTTAGATGTTATATTTCAGTAGAAAATCTTCGTTTATTAGTGCTAAGGCAATTGTTAATCTTTGTATGTAAATTGAAGCTTCAAGTATCCTAGATTATGATTATCATGGACTATTATTGAATTTAAATTTCTCCAATAATAGAATTAGTTTGAGAAAAGGAATACAGAAATCTTATTTGAATGAAATTGTGTCTTGAAATATAGTGAAAATAATGTAATTTCCAATGTGAGTGATTGATAGTACTGATAAGTGCATTGGTGAGTGAGATGGAATTCAAATCTAGGAAGCATGTTTGATAGATGACTAGAATTTGTTGTTGCTATCTGCTTATGTATGCTTATGTTTATGTGTGTGGAATTATCTCAAATTGAATTGCATTGATGTTTGTCTTTGTGGATGTATGCTTGAATGCAATTTTGTGTTTTTTCATGCCTAAGACATAATCATGTTATTGTTTCATGATTTAATTTGACCTAAATTCCATTCACAAATAAAAGAAATAAATTTCAAGCTATTGAAAACAATTATACATGTATTTAATTAACTTTTACTCTCTTCATGTACTTTATTCAAGAGTAAATGTCTTTTACAACTTGGCACCAATGTATTTTTTAAAACTAACAAATACTATTTTCCGTCATATCTTCTCCCATTGTAGGGGAATCCTACCAATACCCGATAGAGGGTCCAATAACCATTTTGTTTTTTCTATGATGACCCCCCAATTACTAATATTAACGTATCCTAAAAAAATTTCAGGCATGTACCAATAGATGATCACACATGTACGAATAGTCAATCATGTATTCGCTTTTTTAGCTTGTAATTGGCTAATTTGTGCCTAATATTGGGACACTTGTGTAGCACTACAGGGGTATTTGGCCACAGGTACTGGCATTTTTGAGTGTATAACTATTATTTTTGAGTGGACAACTATTGGTGCATCTTTTAGTGGGCATCACATGACTCTTTGAAATGGCCACTTTTTGACCCTTCGGTATTGGACGATCTCTATAGGGAGATCTGTGAATACTCAAAAGTTGAAACCAAAACTTTTAAAGTGTCAATTGGCATACAAAGACAACAAATAAAATATCAAAATTAGACATATCATTTTTCCTCTACATTCATGCAAGTTAGGGTGCGTGGATACTAGTATGCTTCACCTATTTGGTGTTTCAAATTCTTACTCTCTACACAATTGCCTCTAGTCTGTTGATCTATTGAACACTGCTCATATATTTCCATGTTAGAGTTGCAATATGTCACTTCACCTAATAATGTTCCCTTCCATTCTATCCATGCACTTCTCTTACATCATTGACGATATTGAAAAATGCTTCATATCACAAATAATATCATGTTTTATTTAGCATTTAAAAGGATTAACCTAACTTGGATAATTTTAGAATTATTTTACACAAATTAAGCCTCCTCACTACAATTCTTTACACTTCTTTAATGTCTAATTTACATATGTTAAAAATATAGACAAACAAATTTGTGCGCTACCCTTCCCCATATCTATAGTGTACCCATTGCACACCAAGGTGCAATTGCTAGTAATTATTGTTTTGTGAATGCAATTATCCGCCAGAGTCAATGGGCCCTTGGTCTGCTGATGAAGTTGTTTGGTTCTCAATGAGCCCACCAGTGGTCAAGTCTTGCTGAGTGCAAAGACTCGGACACCATAAGGGATGAGACTGGGGTCTTGCCCCGAATGACTCTTAACCAAAAAGATTCCGAACCTAAACAAATATTATCAAACAGAATAGTTGAGAAACTGTCAAAACTTCAGTATCACGTACACGTATTTAACGCTCAATTTTTCCATCTAACATGCACTTCGTGATACTAGACGCAATAACAGATATTGACTTAGAAAGGCATATTGCACAAATATTCTAAGTAAACCACTCCGTAAGAGAAATAAACAAAGACCCGTGTAATACTACATATGTTCATTGACGATCTCGAGAGCCTCGCTTCTCAAAAAAATAAAACGTTGAACTGTAAAATCAAGTCGAGCCGATCTCAAAATATCGATCAAAATATCGATCTTGAGAAAATCAAACCCTAAATTATGGAGGGAGATAATAAATTTGCATTTTAAATAAAAAAGTCAAAAAGATCGACGCCGTTCCTTGATTTGGGATTGCGACGTTGGAAATAATTAGCGTGAATATGCTATTCTTCTGAAAGTACAGATCCTCATACGGTGCAAAAGCAGACGAATATTTTGGAAACCGTTATGGCCATGTGAGCCCCATGTACTTCTCCATCGGCATAAATATTTTATAACACTGTATGATCATAAAATTTAATCACCATGTTTCCATTCTTATCCTTGCCTTAAAATAATTCCTCGCAATCCATCGAAAAACACAATTGACTCTGGTACATTGAACCAATACGACATTTTGCCATAGAATACATTTTACACCTGTAAATCGATCCTCTTTGATAAACTAGATATGACTGTCCAGTGCAGATGAGACAGAATTCAATCCGTAGACACTAATATATATTTTTATCCACAGGAAAAAGTATTTTCATCTCCATAAGCAACACATCACAGAAACGCTGTTTACTTCCATACCCTTTATTTAAACGAGGTTCAGTACAGTTTTCCACAGTTAATTAGTCAAGATAGCAGCAATGGCAAAATATGAAAGATTTGTTGTGTTAATGATTTTCTTTGCCTTGGCAGGAGAAATGCAGCTGGGTTTATCTCATGACAGCATTGAACATATAATTAGCAATGGGTTCTTTAACCGGCTGAAATCTGGGATACCCAAGTCTTGTAGAGGAAAGGTATTCTACACTTACGGTAGCTTCATCAATGCAACTAAAGCAAAAGGTTTTGCAGGTTTTGGCACCACCGGATCTCTTGTGGTTCGTAAAAGAGAGTTGGCTGCTTTCTTTGCCAATGTGGCTCACGAGACTGAAAGTAAGGCAGTGTAACATTAGTATCAGTATTAAAATTGTAATGTTTCCAGAAGATGATTATATTTTTCAAAGTTAACTATATAGTATTGTTATTGACCTTGTAATGTTTTCAGATGATCATTATAGTTTTATCAACTTGGCACTACAGTTCTTTCCTATATGATGATTAAGGTTTGGATTATTAAGTGGGCATACTTTTGATGATAATGTGTGTGCAGATTTGTGCTACGTGGAAGAAATATACAAAGGAACTTACTGCCAACCTTCCAAAATATGGCCCTGTAAGAGTGGTAACCGTTACTTTGGTCGGGGTCCTCTGCAGTTAACCTGGTGAAGATCTCCTTAGTACTTTTTACAATATAATCTTTTCAATTCGTGCTAATAATACATATATATTAAATGGGTGTTGTCATTTGGCATTGTATTCAGGAATTACAACTATGGGGCAGCAGGAAAATATTTGGGAGTGCCCTTGCTGAATCACCCAGGACTGGTGGCTCAGAACCCAGATATTGCTTTCAAGACATCAATATGGTATTGGATGGTGAAGAGCAAATGCCATGCTGCCATGACTTCCTTGAAAGGAGAGGGATTTGCAGGGACTATCAGAGCGATTAATGGTGGAGAATGTAAGGGGGGACTTCCCGGTGCGGTACAAGATAGGGTCAATTTGTATAGGAAGCTGTGTTACTTGCTGGGAGTTGACACTGGCCCTAACCTCTATTGTTAGAATTCCTTTTACTGTTGCCTCTTGGCTTAGTAATGAAATTACCGGCATGTATTTGTTGACATAGAAATAAGATGATGATGTGCTTTAAAATGTTGTTATGTTCCATGCCACGTTGAGAGTGCAGTTTGATGGTCAGTGTCCCTCTCTTCAACAAAAATCAAGAAAGTTTAATAAAGGAAATAATTGTTTTGATTTACCAAATACAGTGAGGTGGCTTTCTTTCCACTTTTTGATTTTGCACTCTCCTTTTAATGTGAGGGCTCTGTCTGCATTTTGTTCTGTCTTTTTCTTTTCCCTCTTTTTAAAGATCTCTTTCACTTTAATGAGATGGCCCTGTCTTCGTTTTGTTCTCTTCTCCCCCCTCCTTTCTAGGATCTCTCACACTTTCCAAGGGTTGGGGGTGATATTTGTACACCATGGTATTTATTATTTAATTTATTATTATTTTTTTTTGTCAAAAATGGCAAGGCCATTAGTAATTTTATTATAATAATACCTGTTTCAAAGGCTCTGGAGGAAAAGAAACAGTGAAGAAAACCCTCCTTCCTTGCCTATACGGAGATTTCCATACAATTTACACTGCCATTAAGGCTCAAAAGACTGGTTTTGGAAGAACCCGAAGTCTTGGTTCCAAATTGCTATCCCCAAGAGCAATGGAGCCTTAAAAAAAATTACACACCCTTAAAACCCGCTATAAGCATTTGGCCACTTAAATATATAGAGGTCTAAATATTCAGACATGATAGAACAAAACCGACCACTGACCTAATATCTACTTATCCAGAGGAAGAGAAGACCCAAACAACAAAATTTAAGTCGGAGCCCATTGCTGTTATTTCTTTACCTTTCTCTTTGCCGAGGCCATACCGCTTGCAGAAGTGGCTGAGAGTACATGAGAGGTGAACGCTGCTGGATATGTAGCATTGTTGTCATTGTCCACGTATGCTAGCATAGTGGAGAACCTATCGAACAACAGGAAGGCATTCACAACCATTCTGCTAGGTAAGATATCCATAAATTTAATGATTTGCTTCCGTAGGTGAACAATATCTCGACCTTGCAGTGAAAGCTTGAGTATGTCGTAGAGGCGCATGATTTCCTTCTTGTTGTCCAGCTCAGCTGGATGGAATAGACCCCCTATCAAAGCCATGGATGGCCTCAACTGATACCCATTAATGGCGTCTTACAATTCCTCCACCGAGACAAAATCCTTCTTCAGAATTTTGTTGGTCATTCTAAAGAAGATATCAAAATCTGACACCATGTCGTACCAGTTGGAGAGAAAGATTGATACCACCTGTGAATGTTGGAGATGACGACAGGTGTTTAGAAGCGTGATGTCATTGCCTATGATGCCTCTGATAGCTTCCAAAACTAGTTCCAGAAGTGGCTTGAATGAAATGTTCATCTGATGACCCAAATATGGGCTTGAAATTGGGTGTTCCCAATGTTGTACCCTCAAATTAACTCTCAAATTGAGCTCTCTGTAATCCATTAGATTAGCTCTTAAGCCTTAAGATTGAACTTTTGCAGAAAAAGATTGTTGATGTGAACACTCTATTTGAGGATAAATAGGCCTAGAGGGATGTGATCGTCATCCTAAGTGAAACAATGTGACTATTCTGGAATAATGATCACATGTGTGGTAGATTTTAGAGATCTCAGGACTATGCTCCAACTTAATACCGGCATTTATGAAAGGAATTTTACTCATTTTTGTTGTCCTTCTTGACTCGGGTGAGAGCATACGGATCAACATCTCATCCCTTTGTTGCACTTTGCATTAACCCACTGTTAGTCCTTCATCGAGATCTTTCCCTAGCATGCGTGTCGAGAGATAGGCTCGAGGGATGAGATGTTGCCTTTGTACTTTTATACTTTGTGCTAATGTCTATTTGCCTGAGATGGACTGAAGTGGGCAATTAATTCCTTTGGCCTGTTCAATATCTTGAATCATGATACACATCGCATTATGCTTTTAGATATTCTGGGAGATCTGATACCTGTATTTGTACAAAATCCCTTTCCCAATCCATCTTGATACCTTCGGCCCCCAAGTTTGCTAACCAGTCGGCTAGCTTATTCCCTTCTCTATAGCAATGTGATATTGTGTATGAGGATAGGATCGGGAGGGATTTAATCACTTCTTGTAAAGTGTATTTGATTTCCTAGCTAGCTGAACATTTGTTGGCCAAATATGAGATAATTAGGAGGGAGTCTCCTTCTATATGGAGATGTTTTACTCCCAGTCAGATTGCTATCCTAACCCCACACAAAAGTGCCCGTGCCTTGGCCATGTTATTTGTTCCTTCTGATAAATTACAGTATACGGCTAAAAGGATTGATTTGTCTACCTTTCTCAAAATAAAACCCGCTCCACTTCTTCCTAGATTTCCTTTACTAGCTCTGTTGAAATTTAGTTTTACTTGATTAGTATCTGGAGGGGCCCATTGTATATCCTTACGCAATTAGTTTTTTGGCATGTTCCCAATTAGGACTCCTAACAATGGAATAGCTATTTGAGTCTATCTTGAAAGGATTAAATTGTCTACTGATGTGAAGGTTGAAGAAATAGTTTTTTGATTTTGAGACATGGGCATTCACCATTTCTGAGGCATACTTCTCCACCATACTACACACCACAGAAGCTGAGGAGACTTGTTTTCTAAATATCCTCTTATTTCTTTCCCACCATACACTCCATATGACTGCTGTAGGGATAACTCTCCAGAGGTTCACAAAGAATGATTCTGGATGCAACAGAGGCCATTGCTGGAGTAGCATCTGTAATGACATGTGTAGGGGCCCATTCCATCCTAGTTTGCCTATTTCCCAGATCCATATTTCTTGTACAAAGTCACAACTTACTAGGAGGTGGTTTGTATCTTCCAGAACTTTCCTGCATAACAGGCATGGGAATGTATCTGTGATCCCCAAACATTGTAGTCTTGCGCTTGATAGGATCCTGTCTTGGGTGGCTAACCAAATGAAGATCCCTATTTTAGGTAAAATGGAATTGTACCATGCAAAATTTAGAATAGAGTTAGGTAATGGAGGGGCCTGGACTAGAGTTTGGTAGCCTACTTTAACTGTGTAATTGCCTGTTTTGCTTTTTCATCCAAATTAGCTTATCCCTCTCACCATTGATTAAAATAAACCTAGAGTTTAGGATGTCTTGTAGCTCTGATTTATCTGATTGAGAGATCTGGCTGTGGGAGATATCTTTCCAATGCACTATCCCATTAGTGAAAGTTAAATAGTCTACTACCTTGTTACCCCAATGTTGTTGCAAAATTGATTTGATCCTCTGCAAATTTGGTATTATGGACAATTGTGGGAGGCCATTCCACGAATCTAGCCAAAACAACACTTTTGAACCTGAATTAATTTGCAAAGATAAGTTAGGGAGGATAACCTCTTTGCTCTTTATTATGAATTTCCACATAATTGAGCTTGGATGAGGGTTACTGATGTAGGATTTGAGAAACATGCAAATCCATAGAACTCGAATACACCTGCATGCAAATGACCTGATACAAAGTAGAAGCGCAAGAATGAAAAAGCAGAACTCAGAGATGCTCAAAAAGGAAGAGTCACAATATTATTCTCTAAGTATAAAAAAACATTACAAAGTTCAGCCTATAAAGGTGAACAAACCCTAAAATAGAAATGCTAGGTTGCACAATATAATTAATATAAAGTATTAATTATATGCACCTAAGAGATAGCTTAAGCGAAAAAGAGTAAGTAAACTAACTGATTACTCTAACACCCCCCCTTAAGCGAAGCTCAGGAGGTAAGCTAGCCTAGCACAGCTAAGAAAGCAAAAGAAATGGGTCCCAGCAACAAAGCCTGATCAGGTACCCAACAACAAAGAAATCTCTGTAAACCGGGGAAATAGAGAAAACCCAGTGGGAAAAACCCTACCCCAAAAAGAGATGTAAAAGCAAGCAAAGACAAAAAGAATAACTTCAAGAGACTCTCTCATAGCTAGTAGTACAATGCGTGCTACCAACCCCCCTGTGAGAGAGGGTCAAGGCTCCAAAGCCCCCCCAGAATGAAAGAATCCCTGGATCAATGAACAAACCACCATGACTCCAATACAAGGGAGTGAAAGGAAGTGGGCACTGAAGAGGTGACCTTGAAAGATGAGGTGCCACTGGAAGGCCGAGCTGATGCTCAAAGGAGTAGACATGAGGATCCTCAAAGGGAATCCCCAATGTAAGAGGTATGACAGGTGTGTTGACGCTGTCAGCAAAGAGGAGATGAGTGTCCTCTATAGAGTCCTCAACAACTGCACCTGGTGGCTCAATGAATGGAGCTAAAGGGTCAAGCAATGCTGAAGATGAATCCTGCTGAAGAGAAAAGTACTCCTCAGGATGAGGTGTGGCAGTCACAACACTGGTCTTTGGAACAACACAAAGGTTCAAGCGACCCGAGTGCACTGCATGATGCTCTCTCGAAAGAGGAGAGCTGAGCTCTGACAATGGAGCTGGTGGACCAAAGTGAGAGAAGGTGTAGAGACGGGTGGAATGATCAACTATCCCTGTAGCAATAATGCCTCCTATCACACTATCCCTGATGAAGACTGAATCAGTTGTGAACTCAACTGTCTTCCCTGACCCACTGCGTGTAATCTGATAAATTGAGAGAAGGTTTGCAGAGAGAGATGGAACATACAATACATCATTGAATGTGCCATCCTTAATGCTGACCGAACTTGTCTCACAGACTATCTGTACAGTGTTATTCCCCATGAGAATATGAGGAATGGGAGAAGTCTTAAAAGAAGAGAACAAATCCTGAGAGGATGCCATATGGTGAGAAGCACCTGAATCCAGTATCCAAGGGACTTGTGAAGGGGATACAACAGATGCTTGTAATGCATGACCCTGTCCAAAATCCTGTCCAAATGTCGAAGAAGAGGCAGAAGACTAAAAAGAAGACCCTTGTGAGGTGGAAGAGGATGGAGAGGAAATAGTGCTCTTTTGAAGGAGAGCTTGCAAATCTGCAATTTGTTTCTCATAGCCATCGAATCTCTTCTGAAAACACTAGGACTCATCATGGGGCCCCTTCTGACAATACGAACAAGTGGGGTTCTGAGACTTTTGTTTCTCCTTCTTAGAAGAAGATGGTGGGCCAGAAGAGTGCTAAGAAGGTGAATCAGATATCTGCTTCGACTTCAGCTTCTGTGTATCCTGAGATGTCTTGGCAAGCAATGCCTGTGACTGTGAACCTGTAAGAGAATCCATCTAACTGAGCTTGGAATGTTCACAAGTTAACCTATCATAGAAGGTCTCAAAAGAGGGCATAACATGTCGTGCACCCAGTGCATCCATAGTGGAGTAGAAGGTAGAAGTGAAAATCTGATAAGGACCACGAAGCTTGGAGAGTATCAGGAAGATACACTCATCATCTGATTTCGTCTTTCCAACAACTTGTAGAATAGATCGAAGAGACTTGAACTTCATCAGGAAGTCCTCAATGCTGGTGAATGAGTCAGGTGCCAAGGAGGTGAATTCTGCATCTATCTGGAGAATTCTGAACTGATCCATGGTGCCAAACAAGGTGGAGAACTTGTCCCACATATCCCTGGGTGTAGTCAGACCATTCAGGTGGAAAAACAACCCATCTAAAATGTTCATGGCAATGAGGCCAATTGCCTCATCCATCCTGTTTCTGTGCATAAGCGCGTCATAAGGCCTCTAAAGAATTGGTTGAGCCGCATCCATGCAGGACCATAAACCTCATGACATGAGGAGTCTGGTCATGTGAGGCTTCCATGTGTGGTAGTTATGAGGTGGTAGTCGGGCCACAGAGGGGTCCGACATTGGAAGAAGAATAAGATGAAAGTAGAAGGGTCTTTCTGAAGGAAATTATAGAAAGTAAAATGCACCCCCACAATGTATAATCCTATCCCCTGTGCACCACAAATAAACAACTACTGAAAGCACAGAAAAAATGAGAGAAAAACCTAAACACCGGATGCAGAGTGGAGGGAAAATGAAGCATCAACTTCAACACTAAAAATAGGAACTCAAACTACCAAATCAGAAAACAAGACTAGCACCATTGCATCCATCTCGAAAGCACCTTTCTGGCGATATTTCACTTTCCAAAAAAGGACACCGTATGCCCAAGATATGGTCAAAAAACCACAAGTGCCTCCAAAACCATACTCACTAGAAAAAACCAGACAAGGGAATAAATTTGATGGCCTAATGGCCATCGCAGGCAGTTGGCAGCGTGGTGGTGGCCAGTGGGCGGCAACACCGGCGGTGGCGGCGACTTGGCAGGGCGGCGGCGGCGGGAGGGCCGGGCGCGGGCGGCGGCGGGCCCGGGTGGTGCGCTGGAGGCTGCTGGGCGGCGCGCTGGCCAGTAGTGGTACTCAAGTGGCGTGCTGGTGGCGTGCTCTGGCAGCACCCTAAAATGTGCAAAAAAGACCCTTTTTTAATTTTTTTTGAGTTTTTTGTCTCAATTTTTGAGCCGTACGGCCCTAGGAGGCTAAAATTTTTGTCTGTAGTCACAGAGGCCAAAATAGTCAAACTTTATATGTTTTTCGACTCTCCCAGGCCTTCTGAAGGTAATGGCAGAGTCCATTTTTGCTCAAATGACTCCAAAAAATGGCACCTCCTTCAAAGTGACAAAAAAAACCCCAAAAAGGCTGTGGCTATCGTCTTCAAATCATGGCTTCAAAACCCTTCGATCAGGCAGCAACAGGGTGGCTCTAATACCATGTAGGATTTGAGAAATATGCAAATCCATAGAACCCAAATACACCTACATGCAAATGACCCGATACAAAGTAGAAGCGCAAGAATGAAAAAGCAGAACTCAGAGATGCTCAAAAAGGAAGAGTCACAATATTATTCTCTAAGTATAAAAAAACATTACAAAGTTTAGCCTATAAAGGTGAACAAACCCTAAAATAGAAATGCTAGGTTGTGCAATATAATTAATATAAAATATTAATTATATGCACCTAAGAGATAGCTTAAGCGAAAAAGAGTAAGTAAACTAACTGATTACTCTAACAACTAATTGAGAAGATTCTCTTTGGTTCCTCTGAGTTTAGGTATTTTGCTCTGATTACTTTAGCCCAAAGGCTATTCAGGCAGTCGTAGATTTTCCAGGCTAGTTTTGCCCCAAGGCTGAGGTTCCTTTCATGGATTCTGTGGAAGCCCAGGCCCCCACTTTCTTTTGGTTTACAAAAATTACTCCAGGAGACCAAAGGTACCTTGGCTTTGTCATCAAGATTACTTCTCCAAATGAAGTCTTTCAGGTGTTTGGAAATTTTTTTCATAATAGAGGGTGGGGCTAAAATCATTGACATGATGTAATTGGGGATTGAGCTAAGGACTTGTTTAGCTAGTAGGATTCTGCCAGCCAAGGATAACCATCTTGCCTTCCATGAGGCAATTTTGTCTCTAATGTTGGTTAGTACCCCATCCCAAAATGACACTTTTGCTTTGCCTTAGAAAAAGGGTATCCCTAAGTATTTGCTCGGGGTAGATGCAAACGAGAAACCCAAAATTCACTTAATAACTCTACTAGCTTTGATGCTGATGTTGAAGATGAAGATCTTGGACTTACCCTCATTTAGTTTTTGACCTGAAGCCTCACAATACTCAGCCAATGTTTCTTTAATAAATTTTGCTTCGTTAACACTACCTTTCCCGAATAGTAAAGAGTCATCTACAAAAAGTGTGTGAGCGATTTTCAGTTGAGACTATCTAATAGACATGCCTCCCAAATGCCTAGAGTTTTCTTCATGGATATAATTCTGCTAAGGCCTTCCGCAAGGATAATGAAGAGAAATAGAGATAAAGAGTCACCCTGTCTAACTCCTTGTGACAAGGAGAAATAGCCCCATGGGGAACCATTTATCATTATTGAAAATTTTTCTCTTGTTATGCAAGACATTATCCATTTAACCCATTTTCTGACAAAACCCATTTTATCCATAACTACTCACAGGAATTCCCAATCGACCCAGTCATATACCTTAGTCATGTCGAGTTTCAGAACCATTGCCGGCAGGTTTTCTTCTTTGATAGAGTGGAGGACTTCATGTTCTATCAGGGCACCCTCGACTATATCATTACCAGGTATGAAACCTCCTTGTTGTTCAAAAATTATTTTAGGAATTAATTTCCCCAACCTGGTAGCCATAAGTTTAGAGATAATCTTGTATATGGTATTGCACAACGATATAGGTCTAAAGTCTGCAAAAGAAGAAGGTTGGGAAAATTTGGGAATGAGAGTGATAGTTGTGTTGTTGAACTGTTTCAGCATACATGCATGTTTCCTAGATTCCTCGACTACACAAAGTATGTCCAAACTCATGAATTCCCAACATTGTTGGAAGAAAAAAGGGGTTAGACCGTCAAGGCCCAGAGCTTTATCTGGTTTCATTGCAAAGACTGAAGCTCAAATTTCTTGTAGGGTGAAAGGGGCCAATAGGTCCAAGTTATCAGCATCTATAACCAACTTAGGGATGTAGTTCAGAATTGGAGGGGGTACAAATGGGGTTTCCCTTGGGTTTGTTAAAAGAAGCTGGGAAAAAAATCTTGCCACCTCATTTAGAATCTCCTTTTGGCTCTTGAGGGTTGTGCCATTGCCATTTCTTTACTTTAGCAGACATATGAAAGAAAGATGTATTTTTATCTCCCTCCTTAAGCCACAATTCTCTCGATCTTTGGCACCAAAAAATTTCTTCTCTCAAGAGCAATTCCCCTAGCTTTTGATTCAGTTGAGACTGTTCATCATGTGTTTGCGATGACATGCCATTACTGAGGATGTGCACCTAAATGTCATCCAATTTTCATTGCAATTCTGCCTTTTGCTTGAAGATGTTTTCGATTAAGGGTAAAACAGTTCTTGAAGGGAACAATAACCCTTTACAAAAGACTAGAGATAGGTAGGAAGAAGCATAAATAGAAACAAACAGATAGCATCAAAAGCAATAGCTAGGGAAAAGAAGGAAACATAAAGAACCCTTCCAGCAAAAGCACCCGGGCAAAAGATGAAAGTAGACAAAAAGAGAACCAGCCCCTGCGAACAAAGTCAGGTCTGCTTCAAGATCTCAGCAGAATCATCCATCACATGTTTATATTTATCGATGGCTTCTTTGAGGTCCTTTATATCTTTGGAGCTCCCCTATTTCACTTTTTTAGCACTTGTCCTTGTACGAGTCCCTGGGCCAGCAATGCTAGGGTCAACAATATTATCCTCATTGACATTGATAGGGTTAGAGTTCCCATCCAACACAGAGAGAAGAGCCCTAAGATTAATTTCAATCACTTTCATGCCCTCATAGTTATTTTTCAATTCTCTAGATACAAATTTTAGTAGTACGCTGGCGGAAGTTGACCACAACATTGATCCTCAGCTCAAGTTTCTCCAACAGGATTTTTTCCATATTCTCCTCCTGAGCCTCATTGATTGCAGCTTCTTTTAGAGGTTTAGCAATTAGGATAGCCATCTTATTAACCCTATCCTAGAGGTCATCATACTTACAATTAATATCTCTAATCTCTTCAAGAAGCCAGGTGTTCAGCTGCAAATCCATATCAGCCCGCTCTCTAACAACCTGAATAAACCTACAGGGGTCTTGAGTTTTTGGGTCTCATTACCATGGCTATCTCCAGTTTTATTTTTTTATTTTTTATCCCCCTTAGATCCCATAGCCTTATCTTCCCTCAAATTCTTACCCACAAAAGACATAGACTCCACATAATTCAGTAGAACAGGGGTAGTTTCAGAAATACCCTTCTCTTTAGTCTTCAAGCTTGGCTCACTATGCTTTTTGATATGGGAATTAGATATTTCCACCTCCAAATTTGTAGGCTCATCCTAAGAATTATTCTTATCCTGGCCCTCCATTTCCACTTCCTCAGAGCTGCCTTTACTATTTTTTTCCATCTCCTCAGAGGAGCCCATTAATTCCTTCTCAAGGGAATCAGTGTCTTCCCCAATTTCCATACCAGTTTCCTCAAAGAGGAATTTAGTAGCTTCCCCTTTTTACCCTTTCTCATTTTTATCCTTAGCCTCATTTTTTATGTCTGTGTTCATGCCTTCCTTCTCCGTGAGAATCTTGACATGCTCTTCACCACCAATGTTGACTTTTCCCTTCCTCTTTTTCCCAGGAGTGTTACTCTCAGTTACCATAGGTCTTTTACCTTTCTTACCTCTATTCGAGTCTTCCACCTTAGGGTTGTCCTGCATCTTAAATTTATCATGCTCATGAATTCACAAGATAAGCCCATCATGGAGAATAGGAAAGGAAACATTCTTTTTGTTCTCCAAAATACTATTTTCTAGAGACTTGAGAAGAATGTATGGGAAAGAGATTCTCCTATTGTAGCGGAAATGGTTAAACAACATGAAATGGAAATTGTAAACCCTAGTATACCGATCCTCTAGGGTAAAATACAACATCATAGCTTTAACAACTTTAGCCCAAAAGAGCTTCATATAATCCCGCAGGAAGAAATCACCCGACTATTTGACAAGAAGGTATCTTTCCACCTTAGTCTTAGGATACATTCTAGCATAATTTTTAGCCATGAAAACACCTCTATAGTATTTAAGACCAGACATCTTAAGACCCGTAATTTCATAAATAAGTTTCTCAGTCACACAAAATGTCTTACCACATAGAGTTACCTAGCCATTGTCCCAACTGTTCACAAATTCCTTGGAGATGTCCTTATTATTTCCATGAAGTCTCTCCATATAGTCCGTTACCCTACCTTCCTTGAGTCTCTTCCAGACTTCAACTTCTTTCTTCCATTTACATACCGATGGTTCTTCCCTTTTCAACTTTCCTCCCATACTGCCAGAAAACCAGAGATCAAAATATCGCACAGCGAAAGTGGAATGTGAAGTTTGTGAATGAATGATGGTGAAATGCTGCCCTTTAATAGAAATGATAACACTTCTCCCATAAGTGTTATTATTAATGCACTTGTTGTCATGCATGCGAAGCTCAAAATTGAGGCAACTCTGTGAACTATCCTTTCTTGTCATCATTATTGGGGATATTTCCAAGTTTTTGGCAGATTTGATCATACTTCACAAGATTAATGATATCAAGATTTAACCCTTGATATCCAGGCCATTATCTCACATCATCACTAAAAGCACCCACATTCACTAGGCTGTCAACCACACAGTTGGACTCTCTGAAGGCATGACTGGCATAGGTGACATCAAAACCATCAATCAAAATTTTTATTTCATCAAAGATATGATTAGTATTCCATGAGGGAGAATTAATACCATTAATATAGTTTATAGTATTCAATGAATCCCCTTCTAGCCACAATTTTGAGCAATTATTCCTTTTAGCAAGTTTGCAAGCATGGAGAGCTGCCATTGCTTCGGCCATATGGCTAGTTTGAGATCCAATTGGAATAGAAGAGGCCACACTGCACTTTCCTTTAGTATTTCTAGCTATGCACCCACATCTTGCAATGCCAGGGTTACCTTTGGCCGCACCGTCAAACTTCACTTTGAGCCAACCTAGAGGAGGAGAGCTCCAAACTACAGACTCACTGGGAGAAACAGGGGCATTACACTTGGAGGTGAAGTCCCAGTTCTGAAGAATTTCCTTATCATGGATCCCTTCAAGAATTTTAGGTTTTAACTCAACTGCAACTTTAGTATTTTCAATAGTGTTGTTGATAATTTTGGATCCAATCAAGAGAGGAGTCGATTTTTTGTCTCAGAATATCATGTCATTCCTTTCTTTCCATATCCTCCATATGACATGAGGGATTGTATAATCCCAAACAATTTTTCCCAATTGGTGTTGGAAAGGGGATCTCCATTGTTCCATAAATTCTTGAATAGTATTAGGGAACACCCAGCTAACTTTCCATTGATGTAACACCACCCTCCAAATATCCCTAGCGAACTGACAATGAAGAAGAAGGTGAGAAGAGGTCTCGACATCTTTCACACAGAGATAGCATCTATTAGGGATAATCCATCCTCTTTTCTTCAGATTCTCAGTAGTTAAGATTTTATCCTGAATAAAAAGCCAATAAAAAAGTTAATTTTAGGGATCAGAGAAGGGAACCAAACCTTAGCCCCTTTGGGCTCCTCATCCCTGGGGGAGATCATCGAATAGGCAGAGGCCAGAGAGAAGGTACCATTAGGATTAGGGGCCTAGATTAGCTCATCTTCTCTATTAGCTTTAACAACCTAGGGAGAAAGATCCAGGTTAATATTTTTCAGGATGGGATCAATATCACTCAGGTTTATCCATTTATTTTCTCTCCAGTAATCCACCACTTTACAACCAATTCTAAATTTACACATCTCTGCAAAGTTATCCATGCCAGGGTACTGGACCAGAGGTTTATCCCTAAACCATGGATCTTCCTAGAAATTTATTTTTTTCCCATTGCCAACTTTCCATCGGGCACCTTTAGCAGCTAGGGGTCTAGCCTTCAAAATGTTATTCCAAATCACAGAACCCTAAACAGCGAGGGGAGAAGAGAGGAAAGAATCAATAGAGGGAGTATCAAAAAGATACTTGGACTTAAGAACTTTGTTCCAACCTTTCTCTTCTCCAAAAGTTCTCCAGCACTGCTTAGCTAGCAGAGCAATATTAATGTCCTTAATTATTCTGATGCCAAGACCCCCAAGTTTGACCGGCTTACACACTTTTTCCCAAGCCACAAGGTCGATTCTATCTTTCACTTCAGTCCCAAACCATAAAAATCTTTTCTAGATTTTCTCAATAGTATCAACAATCTTGGAGGGGATTTTGAAAAGACTTAGGGCTTGAAGATGTTACCAAAGGAGTTTTTGTTCCAATTCTTCATGTTAGTTTTCATGAATGCCAACTTCTTTGATAGTTTAAACATTTCTGTACCTAGAAGCCATGGTGCTTGAGCCCACCACACTTGTAGAAGTTTGATGAAATTTGGGTCTCAGAACCACGTCTTCTCGATCTTAAAGTGGGGATGATTTTTATTAGGTTGATGATCAATTTGTAGCTCTACCGATATGGCAAAGTGGTATGAATCATTTAGGGTAAGAATAGAAGATTGATAGATGCCATGGGTGGCTAACCAGAGGGAGTTCACCAAAATTCTATCCAACCTTTCCCCAACAAAATTCTTTCCTTTTCACTTATTGGACCACAAAAATTTTTCATTTGAAGGAATACAATCTAATAATTGGTTGCCATCAATGAATTTCTGAAACTCTTTTGTGACTAGAGGGGAAGGAGTTCCTCCCCACATTTTATCTTGCACACCCAGATACGCATTAAAATCCCCACCTAGAATAATATTGTTCCCTTGCATTCCATTTAGTAATTGAGAAAGAGAGTTCCAAAGTCTCTTTTTTCTTAAGGGGGAGATTGGGCCATATACATTGATAATGATGAATGAGATGGAAAAAAATTGTTACCTCTGCTGCCATCCAATTAGTGTTTTTTGATATCAATGATACTTGGCATTTGTGTTTGTTCCATAAAACTGTCATCCCACCTGAGGCCCCTATTGATGCCAAAATAAGACATCCCCAATTATACCATTTTAGGAAAATTTTATTGGCAGCTTTTTCTGAGAGTTTTGTCTCTTGTAATAACATCAAGTCTGCCTCTCCAACATGGATCCAATTTTTTATCATCCAAGCTTTGTTAGGGGAATTTAAGCCTCTAACATTCCATGATAATATCATCATATTCCATTCAAAGAGAAATTATCTCTCCTACTCCCATTTAGCTGCTTTGAAATCAATACTGTAGCCTCTTCCTTACATTTTCTGGGTGTCCTTTGAAAATTGAGGGTTAATTGGGTTCCCTGTGCAATTTCCTCTTTTAGTTTGTTAATTTTGGATGGTCTGCCTCTTGTTTTTTTTCTGAGAACTGATCATTGTTGTCTTTGAGGTATCTAGCTCTATTTGGAAAATTGAACATACTGAGTTTTCCTCAATTAAAGGAGCCTCTGAGTTCCTAACCAGAGAGATATGTAGGTCTGGGATTTCTATTTTAGAATCTGAATTTGAATCTGAACCATCTTGAGGGTTGTGGAGTTTACTTTCTACCACCTAGAGGATTAGTGACTCCATCATAAGATCCTTGTCCAAGTTCGCCATGTTGGGGAAGTGAGAGATATTGAGCCATTGAAATTCCTTATCAAAGTCGATGGGAGGAATAAGAATTTTGTCATCATTTGAATGTGAGATGACCATGTTAGAAGATGATATGTTATTTTCCATACCGCTGACCCAGTGGCTCTATTTTGACACCGACAAAATCTTACCTTGAGGAATAGGAGCTAAAGAGGGGGTTAAAGGTAGTTCCCCTAAATCCACCAGAAGGATATTTCCCTTAACCTCCTCCCTGCCTGAAACTGAAGAAACTTGAAATTTCTTGAAATAGTCTATCCCTAGTGGGACTAAGCTGAGATCCCCAATGTTAGCCCCATTGATTTTAACGTCTGGAATGCTGGTCAAGGTAAGAGGGGGATTATTGAAAAAGTTTTGCAGGAAGACCAAAGTCAGATGGGCTGAACATGGGGGCTGGAAGTCAGAGAAATGTCATAGCAGCTTTTGAAGGGTGGCAAAAAATTTAGAAATCAGATCTCCAAGAGACCATGGTGAGAGGTTTCTCAAATTATTCTGTTGTAAGACATTATTTTGACATTTGGGCTCCTCATCCATATAAGATGAGCAGAGTACTAGATTAGAAGAGTGGTCCTTATAGAATACCACCTCTTTGATCCCCATTTCCTGACATTTAGTATTGAAATGCCCTAGCTTATGTTGATGATCCATAACAATGTTCTCCCCTGGATGACAATATTTTGGGCCCAGGATCCCCATTTTGACTTAACGTGAATTACCGAAGGGAGGGCCTTGGATTGGTCAACCAGGATACAAAACCTAACTTCCATATGGTTTATTTCAAATGGTAGAAGGTCATGACGAATGAAAATCCCCAGAGTATTAGCTAGAGCCTCAATGATTTCTGGATCCCTGTATTCCAATGGAAGGGCAGGAAACACTAACCACTGGGGGAAAAAATGACAGTGCCAAAGATGGGTGCTAAAATTTGGAGTCCACATGGAGGTGAATACTCCTAAACCCTGATAGAACCATCCTTTCTCCTTATGAACTAAATCTCTATGAGATTTAGAATTAAACATAGCAATGAAAAAAAGAGAGGATTCATCAAGCATGAAGATATCTTGCAAACTGGCCCATGATTTCGATGTCCAATCTTTGATTTTAGTAAAGGAAATATTGGGGTTAGCACACTCACCAATCAAATCAGACTGGTGAAGTACCCCAACCTGATGTTGTAGCATTGCTTTAGGTAGAACAATAGTGGCCTGCAATTTTCCTATATTAGACCGCGAAGGTGGATCTTGATTCTTCTTTTTGAACCAAATTTTGAGAGGAGGTTTTGAAATGAAGGGAGCTCTAAGAATAGAAATAGGTGGCTCCTGAGTTGAATCTTGTACTGGGGTCTCTAAACTGGGGGTTTGAAAATCCCCTTTGGGTGATGTTGGGGAGATTCCTTGCATATGTCAAATAAAGGTTGTTTGTCCTTTAGGAGCCTCCGTTTCTGAAATCCCTTTTTGGGAAAACTTCTATCTAGTTGAGCCTATCCTAGATATTTGTATGGGATATGGATCTTGGAACCCTTGATCTCCAGAGATGTAACTTCTTGAACAAGAGGTTTAAGGGCCTGGGCTTTAGGTATTTGATTTGGCAATATCTCGCCCAAACCATTTTGATCTTGTGCTACTCGACAGGCTAATTTTCTTAGAGTTTGGTGCCCTAATGGATGCGGAGGTGACTTTGGCTGTTTAGATAATGGTTTGGCCAAAAAAAATTGATGTATAGGTTGGTTTCCATGAGGTAGAGAGTTTTCCTACCCAGGGCCATTTTGAAATTGTTGATGAAAACTGTTAATCTGAGCTGCCCGAAAGCCCTGACCCACCATCTTTGAGGATTCCCCGATCTTGAAAGACCTAAAACCCTCAAATAAATCTAAGGGAGTAAACTTCTGGGGCATCCCTTTATTTCTTATGACCTGAGACAGAACAAGAGGGGGAGGAAGGGTTTTCGCCTTACTTCCTTTTTGCTTAGGTTGTTGATCTGATAAAGAGGAAGTTGGTTTATCCTTACTGGCCTTATTCTCAGAATTTTTGAAAATGAAGCGAGGGTTAACAAAAAATGGGTTTCGCAGGTCTAACCACTACCTTACCCCTAAATATTTTAAGAAGATCCTTCTGGCCCTTCTGATCTGAGAATTTCTTGGCAAACTCATGGGATTGGAAACCCTCAAAGAGAAGGTGTTCATCAGCGTTCAAAATCCTTTTGAATATGGGTCGATGCCTAAAAATGTTAGTCCCATCTAGGATACTAATATTGTTCTATCATCTCTCTTGCCGTCTCTTGTACGTGCCAAACTCTCTCCTCTAAACTTTAACGTCTGTCCTATTAAACCTGCCATCGCTGCTCTGATCCTACCATCGCTGCTCTTTCTAATCTCACAATCTTTAATTTATTGTTAGTTTAAATTTTAGATATATAATTTCTTAAATCTATCTTTTTTATTTTACTCATTTTCTTATTTCAATATCTAATATATTTACATATATTTTTATTTTCTTATATATTTAATTTTTTAAATTTTTTAAATTTTTTAGTTTTTCATATTTTTGTTTCAATTAAATAAGATGATTTGTCCATCAATGATCAATTTTATAATCTAAAATTTGATTCTTGTTCATTCTAATATTCAATTTTAACAATTTATTGAATGTTCATTTTTATCTTTTGGGCTAGCTATTCTCCATGCAAAATGTATATGTCGACACAAAAGACACATCCATGTCTATAATGTATGGTTCCTTACTATTCATTATTTATTTAGATTTTTTTGTCTATTTTTATTTTGAATTCAATATGACTTGGTCAGTTATGTACTATCACTACCTATGCAACAAATAGATACATAATGCTACATACAAATCAGCTATAATGTCAAATCTTATCTTATTCAACAATTATTTTTTTAAAATGAGGATATTGTAAGTACTAAGATGCCCAAATATATGTATTTGATGGCCCTCAGTCTATTCTATATAGAGAATAATAAGTTCCTTTATTTTCTACACTTGGTCAAGTACACATTTCATAAGATTTAAAGTTATGTTCAAGCATTTAAAGGTATTCACTAAAATTCATTTATCACCTACAATTCATATCTCATTCTAGAGAAACAAATAAGCCACTAATATTGATGCAACTAAATTCATACAATAAGAGTATGTAATTAAAATTCATTTATTTTAGGTGGTTTCCTATTGTATTTGATTTTTAAATATATTACAATCAATCACACAAGCTACTTAAAGACTCCCGCCCGTGTATTCAATTCTGCAAATTTCCCACGAGTAGCATTATTTTAAATCTCGATGATCTATATGATTTAAGGCATGTCAATCATGGAGGGATGCCTCCTAGAGGCTCAATGGGCACAAGTCTTGACCTAGAAGACCACATTATTTTGGCATTAGTGCGAGGACAACTTTGAAAGATTATCTTTCATCCAAAAAAGTGCTTCTACATTTTTAATTCAATTGGTTATTCAAATAATATTTTCCTTTTTAACTTAAAATAACTCATTATATTTTCTTGAAAATAAATCACAATATTATATAATAAGTTTACAACATGTATAGACATTAGTAGACTAATAGTTTATTTGTATAACCATAAAATTTTATTAAATGTAGTAAATATGTACGATGTCAAATAAAATGTAATAGTCATCCTATGAATACAATAAAAAATAATGGGCTGCAACATCACTCTCACTTGACTACTATTCTACATTCATGATTTGTAGGCAATAGTAACATGAAATCAATGAAATACATCGAACATATTTGAGGGCACAACTATATTCATGACTCTTTTATATTTTTCTCTCTTGTTATTTTCCCTCCTTTCCAAGATTTCTCAGTTTAATGAGATGACCCTGTCTGTATTTTGTTAACCACCCCCCCCCCACCCTCATTTCTAGGATCTATAACACTTTCCTAGGGTTGGTAGTGATATTTGTACACCATGTTATTTATTATTTATTTTCTTGTTAGTTTAATTTGTAGATATATAATTTTTTACATCTATCTCTTTAATTTACTTTTTTTTTTGTATATAAATAATCTAATATATTTACTTAGAAAATGTTTTTGTTTATATTTAATTTATTTTTTTCATATATTTTTTCAATTAAATAAGATTATATGTCCATCAAAGATCAATTTTTTATTCTAAAATTTGATTCTTGTTTATTCTAATATTCAATTTTAACAATTGATTGAATGACCATCTTTATGTTTTGATCTATCTATTCTCCTTACAAAATGTATATGTGGACACAACATACACATGCATGTCTTTTTTGTATTTAATTAAATATGACTTGGATTATTAACTAGTATCACTACCTATGCAACAAATTTTCTAGATACATAATGCTACATAAATATAGGCTATAATTTCAAATCTTAGCTTATTCAACAAACTTTTTTAAAAAGTGAGAATATTGTAAGTAATAAGATGCCCAAACATATGTATTTGATGGCCCTGGATCCATTCTATATGGAGAGTAGTTCATCCCTTTGTTCTCCACACTTACATAAGATTCAAGGTTATGTTCAAGCATTGAAATCTATTCATTAAAATTTATTTATCACAAACAATCACTTAGAACCCACCATTCATATCTCATTCTAGAAAAACAAATGAGCCACTAATATTTATACAACTAAATTCATACAATAATATTATGCAGTCAACGTATATTTATTTTTATTTGGTATCCTATTGTATTTTATTTTTTATATACAATATAATTAATCATACAAGCTACTTTAAAATCAACCCCTTGTATTCAATTCTGTAACTTTCCCATGAGTTACATTATTTGACGTCTCTATGATCTACATTAGTTAAGGCATGTCAATCATGGAGAGAGGCCTCCTAAAAGCTCCATGGACATGATTCTTGATCTAGAAGACCACATTATTGTGGGGCTAGTGATGAAGAAAACTTTGAAATATGTTTTTTCATTCAAAAAAAGTGCTTCTACATTTTTAATCGAATTGAGTATGTCAATAATATTTTCTTTTTAAAATGAAAATAACTCATTATATTTTCATAGGAGAATGCGAGAGAGAGGTGAGAATTCCTCTACTAACATTTCTACAGAGAATGCTTCTGATGGGGAGGAAGAGCATGGAGGGGACAATGACCGCTCTTCTCAAAGATCCCTTGTCCAGGTTCTTTTATTTCGCTTTGAGCCATTTTGGATATATATTTTTGGAGTCCTATTTATTTTTGTTCCAGGGGCCAAATTATGTCATGGGTCCTTTAGATTGGTAAAGCCAAGGGCTAGATGGGCTTGGGTGGTCTCTCTAGTTGCTTATTTTCTGAGGAAAGGCTTCATGGTTTGAAATTCTCTGTGGTGAGGCATTGCTTCTCCTGTCAGTTAGTGCTTACATTTTGATTGTCCCTAAATGGGAAATCAATAGTCTTGTTTGGGTGTGGGATCCTCTACCCTTGCACCTTTATTTTAACTGAATGCCTTTATTTTTATCCTTGTTGGAAAGGTAATCTCCATAGTTATTTGGATGTTTTTATTGATTGAAACTAAACACTAATCTCACATGTGCATAGTAATACAAGATCAGATCAAAAGTCGGGATCAAAAATTTGGCTAAGTATGAAAAGAAGAACACAATGTTCAGGTAGTATTCAATAAAAGGTGTGGTGTTCCTTTCCAAATTAAATTGTTTAATTATGGACATAAGGACAACATTTTGGATGTATATAGATGCTAATTCCATTATTTGAAGGTACATTGATATAGGGTGTGAGAGTTAGAAATATCTAAATAATGATATTTTATGTTTTATAGTTAGAACAATCAAATTATGATGAAAAATCATTGTGCGGAAAAGGTAAATTATTTTTGGTGCTAACTTTTACATTTTAGTGATATAAGCAACATGTATGAATTATTGTGCATGATTTTTCTTATGGGAAGTAAATTTGAATTGAGGATTTGGTCAACTTGGTTAAAACTTTTTATATTTCTATAGAACATTTTTGGAGCCGCCATTGGGAGATTAATTTTTATGTGAAAAGTGAAGGATTTCATAAAGAATTTACAGATCTTATAATCTAATTAGTGAATGGCGGGTAAAATAAGGCAATCAAACGTAAAAGTGTATTAGATTAGAGTTTGTGCTAATATAGAACTATAATATAACATTGTTAAATATTATTTTGTAGTTCAAAAATATTGTGACCATTGTTGTGATCTTGTGAGGTAGCGCTCCTTCTTCTAAATGGTTGTATCTCGAATTGTGATTGAGTAGTGAGCTCTAGGCAGTGTGCCTGAATGCAAGTGGATTCCTATTCATTGTAAGACAATATTCTATATACTATTATGTTGTGGGTGTCGTTCCCACCATGGTTTTTCCCCTAATAGGGTTTCCAAAATAAAAATCCATGTGTTATAGTGTGATGTCTATTTTCTTTATTATGCATGATTCATTTTAGTTTATGTGATTTTCTATTATGAATTAGATTAGAATTAATTTAATTGAAGTTACAATTTGTAAAACATCGATAACCTACTCTTCTAGTGCTCCCTCCATCCAATAATCCTTTTCTTCATATGTGAGTATTTTTTCATTGATTTTAGTTTTCACCCTGCCTTTCTTGGGATTTTTTTGAAGCTTCCTTTGCAGAGTGATCCTAGATTTTGGAGTATACATTTGTCTATAAGAGTGGAGATGGTTCTATTTATGATTTTTAAGATAGTCACCCCTACTTGGTTTCAGATTCTAATTTTGTTTCTTTCTAAAAATAGCATGTGGTTTTCTTCTTTATCTATGTTGCATTATCCATCTGGGATGTCACCTTCTTAGGTGACTTGAATTTACTTTGGATTAGCTCCCTATGTGGGGAAGATCATGAAAGTAGGATCTCTCTGATGACCAAGGGATTGGTTATTTTTGTCTCCATGGGAAGAAGGTTTATTTTTCCTCTTAGGTGATGGGACTGAGACTTTTATCTTTGCAGGTAGCATCCTTTGATGGGTGTTTGGCTCCCTCTTTGTTTAGCAAGTGGAGTTAGAGGGTTCTGATTTTTTAATTTGACATGATCCATCAAGGAAAAAATGTTGTAATTTTTAAAATTGATGTCTTTAACAATGATACCAAGGGTCACTTTCCCACTAAGCATCATAATGACATATTTTTCATCTCTTCCGATGATATTATTTTTATGCAACTGAAAAAAGAACATTATTATTATAGGCCACTACCACCCTAATAGTACTAGAAGTTTGAATTCCTAAGTTAGCCAGACATGACAACCTCAATTTTTCCCTTTCTATCTCTTATTATACAACCCCTACTTCCCTAACCTAGGTTTCCTTTAGAGAAACCATCAAAATTTGTTTTAAGCCATCTAGAATTAAGGGAGTGAGAAGGGAGGGGGCTAGTTATTCTATAGAGTTACTATAATTAATTTTTTTACTTAGGAAAAGACATCTCAAGGTCAGGTATATTGGGAGGTTAGAACCTGACTTTCTAAATGTCATTCCACTTTAACGATTATATATCTAATTTACCAAAACCTAGTAGGACTAGCTTAACATAGGATGCTAGTTTGGTATAAAATATCTTTTTTATTTATATTTATACTTTACATTTTATATTTAATTTGCCATGATAAAGAGTGAAGAAAGAGTGTGTTGTGTTGTAGAAAGATGCCCAAAAATTTCAAATTGATAGTTTAGCACATTTTCCAAAGTCATTTTACAGCTATATACACTACCAACTCAGTATAGAATAGGGTCAACATCAGTTAAGAATCATTTTACCTATAGGTGATCTTAAAGTATCATAACATAATGGACGTGATGATTTTTTTACATTATGATATAATGTTATATTAATTATCAAGTTTTGATCTACTATAGATTTTATATCCATATTGAAGGCTCAATTTTCTTTTAATGAGAAGATGTGTGAGGGACAACCTCATCTACATGGTTATAGGTAAGGTACTTTAATGATTCTCTCCCTAACAAAAGTAGACAATAATATTTCTTGCACATAAATGAGATCAAAAATAATTTGGAACTAATGCTTCACCAATTTTAATAAAAAAGTCAAAGATATGTATAATTGTAAGATTTTGCTATAGAGATAGATACCCAAGATCTAGAAGCCTAATGAAAAGAAAAATATCAAGAGAGAAATAATATGACAAGAATAAATTATATTCCTATAAATAATGCAATAGAATGTGTCAACTAGATTATTAGTATATTAGAAACCCCTTGGTTAAATAGGCGAAGGTGAGAACTTAGGAATGCATAAAATAATGACAAATGTCATAATCTTATGACATGAGACTTAAAAATGATAACCTATCCTACCCAAATGTGGAGAAGTGAAAGTGACACGTGTCCATTAAAAGTTGATCACCCTCTAATTTGGAAAAGTGATAAATTGATATTTCTAGACCAAAGTTCAAAGCCCCATTTGACATGGAAAAGTGATAATGTGATAACACCACCAAAAAAGAGAATCTTTCTATGTCGTCCCTAAGTAAAGTTGAGCAACATGTGTGTTTAGGAACTAGGAGAATAACATATTAGGCTAAAAAATTTTAACACACCAACAATAATGATATACATTAAAAGATTGGTGAAACACTAGTGCTAATTCTCAATTTATATCTAATTAATTGCTTGTCTTTAAACTTGTATTGTAGTGACTCATAACATGGTGTAAAGTTGATATTTGTATAATGAATTGATAATCTATATGTTTAGTGGTTCATGTGTTAAACAATACAAAAGAATATGGCGATTTTGTGTTATTAGATGATAGAATATGCTTTAATTATTTTATTAGTTTGAGTGTTTAGTTACAATATAAAAACTAGCTAAGAAGAATGATGTTATACATAATTGTATCCATATCCAACAAGAAAATATGAAAAAAAAAGAAAAAAAGAATGTCCATAAGGATAGTAGGACATGACAAGTAAATAAATTATCATGATATGATTTAATTATATATTTGATCTATATCAAAATTTTGATATGTCCTAAGGAAGCAGTATAAACATGCAATGGTTAAATGGTGGACATTGAAGATTTCAATGTATGCAATTAGTTATGTTGTAGAACAAAAAAATATATATAAAAATTGTAAATATTTTATAATAGAAAAAACAAAAATGTAAAATAATTTAATTGTAAATTTTAAAATAATTGTTAACTAATAAATTATAATAGAAAATTATAATTTAGCTTGGCAAAATCAATTGATAATAAATAATAATAAAATGTTGGATGAATAAAAATATCTTTCGGATTAGAGAAGCTTTTACATCTGACCCAAGATAAAAACATATTCATAATTACAAATATGACGCTCTTAATTTAAATTTTTTTACGTGAATTAAATACTATATCGATTTCACAAGGACAATTTTCAACGGCCATCCTAATGTAAGAACCCAGACCGGTGCACTGCATGCTTATCCACCAACTTAAACATTGTATAGGTCGATCACAAGGCACCAGTTCAATAAATTATGTGATCGACAGTAGACAGTATCAGATAATAATAATTAATCTAATCGGCTGGAGGCATTATTAGGTCTCCAGCTTGAAGATGGCTACAACTGACCAAAGAGATTAGATCTCCAAAGCAGCAGAAGATTGAATAGAGCCTTGTAAATTTCTCGGTCTCTCAAGTATTTTCCACTCTACCTTTAAAGGATTATACATATAAAACACACTCTTCTCGTCGCCATCAGCAGAAGGACCAGCGACGAATATCCCGTTGTAGCACACTGTGACACTACTTACACCACCTAAGCCTTCAGGCAAAGAAGCCACAACCATCCAAACATTTTTCTGTAAGTCATACTTCATGACTTGGCGTGTGGTTAAAGAATACAAGTGCCCAAAAGTGGATACACAAAGACGCAGGCATCGTTGTGGAAGAGTCCACATATTTTCCACCATCTTCCAAATCCCAGTGGTGGGATCAAAATCTTCTGCGCTAGTTTCGTATCGGCCCTGCGTCGCTGTTGTGTATCCGCTCATCACAAACAATTTTCCATCAATAAAAACGCTCGCGCACTCATCTCTCTCCTCGTTCATGTCAGGGAGGTCATCCCACCGGTCACCTTCCACATCGTAAACTTCTGCAGACCGCAGAGCGTTTTTGTCATCGTCATGGCCTCCGGCGACATAGATTAGAGAAGAAGAAGAACAAGAGCATGAAAATAAGGATCGAACGGTGGGCATGTCCGCTCCGCGCCGCCATGTCGCTGACGAAAAATCATAAACAAAGACAGTTGTTAATGAGTACCATGTAAACGGATGCCATCCCCCCATTACCACAAGTTTTCCGGTGTGCGTTGAGATTAGATGACACAACTGTGGAATTCCGTCGGGGAAATCGGGAATTGGGGGGAGGGTTTCGCAGCTTCCGTCGACAGGGTCATATGCACATATTCTTCGGACAGTACGCTTGCTGTTATCTTCGGGAAGGGTCACAGCTAAACATAGGAATTGCTGTTTCAAGCCAAATCGTTTTCTATCTTCAAAGAACCGCGGGCTCTTTACAACAGATTCCCACTTTCTGCATACACATATAAGATTGGGGTGACATTTGTACCCCACTCTCAGCAAACATTCACGACCGATTTCTTCAGGAAGGCTCGGAAAAACATCGCCCATATCTATTTCCACACAATACGATTGTCGAGAAAGTAATTAATAAAAGCACAAATTCCAAGGGAGAATATTTATGGCAAAAGGATGAAGAAAGCGGGAGCGGCAGCATTGCTGACAACTAGAGCGATATTAAGCCTACATTTGTCGCAGCAGAACGTAGTCAATAGCGACGAAAAAGTCGCTAACGGTGTTTTACACATCAGTTAAGATTGTTTAAGGTTTAATGTAGACTATGGTACACACAGACTTTAGTTAAACGAGATATTTTTAAACAGTTGAGAATTGTTTTGTAATATGATAAAAGGAGCACATGGTTGTTGAAATTTCTCTGGGCTCTTAAATTAAGAGATATTTATTCCATCACAAATATCAAGAATACGTTTCAATCACATTTTTATGTCACACCTCGAAAAAATAAAATATAAAATGAATGAATGTTTTTGGGTCAAACCGAATTATTATATATTAACTTTTATTGAAAATTTGTTAAAACCAATCGACCAGGGTCAAATATATTTCAAAAATATCTAATCGGAATTGGTCGTCCTTACATTAGATGTTTCCGTCCTTAAATTCTAAAATTCCATGGATTTCAAAACCACGTTATTGAGCGTTCACAAGGGCGGTTCACACGAATAGAACTAATCGACTCTACCTTGACTGTGATCTTGGATTATTCTCAATTTCACTGTTTAAATATGACATTACAGAAAAGGAGAGGATTAAGAAACCATGATCAAATGTTTCAAACGTCAGCTTTAATTTAACGCTGATATGGTGTATATGGTTGCCTTTCTTCGCGGAACTTTATTCAGTTGAGACTTTTTCCCAGTAAAATCTGCTGGTGGACACACAGATCCAATCTGCCGTCATGTTTAAGAAATGGCTTCTAATTTTCACTTTAAAAAATGAAAACAGAAGCGAGAGAGATGTGTGTATCTATCAAGGATAAGAAGAGTGCCTATCTTTTTACCCATTTTCACATTTGTAAGCCTAAAATACTATATTTTGCAGGCTGTATGAATTTGACCATATCTTAATGCATCTACTTGAAAGATGTTGCGTAAATCAATTTATAGTATATTATTATTATTAGGCCCTTCTGAGGCGGGGACTAATGTTTCCGGGTCTCTTTTTTGCAATAGTTTGTGCTTCAGAAACCGTGAAAAGCCTAAAGTATTTGCTATATACCATGGTCCCCGGATTACTTTCTATTAAAATGAATTTCCCGTTGCAAAATTCTTGATTTTCCATTGGCTCAGCTTCTTTTTCTAGGCGATCTTTTTATTTTCCTGCTCTGAAAATTCCACATAAAATTGAGCTTGGAGACTGGTGTCGATGTGTCTCTAGCTGTAACGCATGCAACGACATTTGTGTAACTAAGCAACAACTGTACAGGGCATATGGCATGAAAGTGGCTTCTTTTGATATATTACCTTTTCTTCTTCTCACCTTTGCTATTTTGTTCAAGTTTCTGCTGCTTCTTGCCTCCAGATAAATATGCAATTGAAGAATCTACAAAAGGAGGACTTGCTCTGCCTGCTCTGATTTACTAGAATGGAGTTTCAGTAGCAGGAGTTGTTTCTACTGGTGCCCATGGCAGTGCTCTCAAGGGAAGAGGGAGAGGGGTTTATGACTATGTTGTTGGGATGAAATTGGTAGGCCTTGCTCCTCCTTCCTGATGCTATGCATGGCTTAGGTATTTCAGTCCTGCATTTTTTCGGACGGGTAACTTGCTAGGCCTCCACCTATCCGTCTAGGGCATACACTCTATATAATGGCTGCAGAGAAAGAGAGATAATTTGTCGATTAGGGTTTGATTACATGCGTTGAAGTGGAGGTAAACTAAGGTGTTTGGTACATAGATTCGTGTGGCATTGGTAAATTAAAATGCAGAGACATTCAAAAGTAATTCCTACAAAGTGCTAGGTAATTGCAAAGATCTCAGGCTACTTTTGTCACATATCTCACAATGTCGTAAGTTTCCCCTCTAACATTATTGTTTTCATTCATTCGGTTGCTCATTCCTTTGCTTCTACTCTAGACAGTCTAAAATTAGACACATTTCTGAATCATTTTTGTCCTCCCCTGTAAGTCGGCCATTACTTAATAATCCAGTGCACGAGTTAATGTTTTCGTTTCAAATTATCATAATTCTTTCTTGGAATGCTCTATCCATGCTCATAAAAGCACTAGGTAAATATTTTCCTTCTAAACCTAGTTACACTTGGCATCAGCTTTCAGTATGATTAATGTGTGGTTTAGATGCATGAGCATTGATGATTGCATGCCATAATTTTATGCAAAGTCTTGAAATGAGTCGCATGCCATGGTTTCTGCGAGTATGTTGAGATTCTTTCTTTTCTGAAACATTTAATATTTTTTTGGCATAATTCAAATATTTGAGGGATTCAAGCGACAATATTGATACTCAGATACTCTTCAAGACCATTTTCAATCATTTTACTTCATATAAAGAGCATCTTTGATTTTTCCTTTTCTGCAATATCCACCATCAAAGTACTGTAAAATAAAAACGGTTGGTTTGATACCTTGCTTCACTATCTCATAGAACAATAGAAATACATCATCCAGTTTACCTAACTTGGCATATTCAGTTATCATTGTTGAGTAGATGTTGGAATATGGAATCATGTCTCTTGTTTCATTTCATTCACAGCATCCCTACCTCCATTTTCTTTTTCTTGTAAATCCCATTAACTTTTGTATGGTAAGTTGACAGATTTGGCTCAGGTTCACGGTCTATTTCAAAATTTATCTGTACCACTATTTCTCTCCTCCTTTATAGCACTTTCCCTACTTCCTACCATTGGTAAGTCAGTGTTATTATAACAAATTTGTGGAGTCCATTGGGCTTAAATTTGAATTTCAATAAGTTTAGCTTTGTTTTCTAAAATAGCATAACATAGTTCTCTTCATTTTTCTCCATATTTATATAATTAGTAGGATTTTCTTTTGTACATTAAAACAATGGAAATTCTCATTCTTAGCATAATTTTGCCTTCACCAATTTGCACAATATAATATAAAATATATTACCATTAATTTATTTCATTGAAGAAACAAATGACCATATGGTTGTGAAAATTTACAAGTCTTTGTGTGACAAGGAAGTAGCAAAAGACTTAGTAAATGATATGTTAGGATAATCTATCTTATACCCAAGATCCAGTCTACAGACATCCTCTAGAATAGAGATGTTATCAACACTAGATTGTATTGAGATAATGAATTAATGAGATATTGAGGTTATTACAAAGGTACAAAGGCTTTGCTTATATAGGCAAGAGTAGATAGGAAACATGGACATGGTTGAGACAAGTGTCTCAGCCTAGAGTAAGGAGACTTCTGATAGAACTCAACAATATCCTCTAAGATAAGGTAGAGTCCAAGTTGGACTCAATGATACCCATCTACCCAATTAATAAATGTACCTAAGTAAACTTAATTAAAGAGTAAAAAGTGAACTATTTACTCCAACACCCCCCTTAAGTGTAACTTAGGGAGTACAACAATGTAGATGAAAATATTTATGGGTCCCAACAACAAGGCTGTATTAGGCACTCATGTACAACTACAATGCAATCTCTCATAACTAGAGAAAATGGAGAAAACCCTAAGGGATAAAACTCCTCTCCAAAAGAGAGAACGTGAAGGTTTGAGAAGCCTTCAAAAAGATGTCTGTAAATCATGAACATGAAAATCGTTGAAGCATGAAGAATCTATAGACAAGTGTTGATCGCTGATATGGTGCTATATCTGATGATATCCTATGAGGAAGATGATGATTAGGAAGACAAAAATCTGTATGAGTGCTCCAAATGGCACTTCTCGAACATGGATCATATGACAATAATGGCAATAGCATCTATCGATCGAAGATACAAATGACACAAGAATCTGCATGAGTGACTTTCACTACACAACCAATGAGGTTGTTTGAGTGATACCATTTTCACCTTTCAATCAAGTTGAAAATGTAGGTGCAATAGTCTTGAAAGGAATCCAAGAGTGTTTCATCACACTTCAAGCAAAACCGGGTAGCCTCCATAAAATTGGAATGCAAGAGTGTCTCAATGCACTTCAAGCGAAACCAAGGAAGCATTAGCATGAATAGTATGATACCCCCCATAATGATGACTTGGGTGAGGCTTAAAAGATCGACTGAAATTATGTGTCACCATGCTATGCATAAGGGAGAAAATATGTATCTGCAACTGAGTAAAGGGTGTGTGTGGTCAAACTACACACTCACATGAGGCAAGAATATCAACAATTTTTTATTCTCGTGGATGAAATCTCACTTTGACAAAGCTGTGATTGGCAAACAAAGGCTCTACACAACTCCCCATGGCACTTTATAATTCAGTACGAGTACAATATTATGGCACATCATGTGTGCAAAACTCCCCAAAATACATGGATGGACACTGATCTAATGTGTCTACAAGTACAAAAACTCAAGAAAAACTTGAAAAAAGTGCACCCATGAGTAGTGCATGAAATCACCTTTGTGACGATGCTTCATTCTCTAAAACCGGACTCTAGATGTCCAAGTTAGGGTCATGTGAAGAAAAGCATCTATTAGGGCTGAAAGGTGAAAAAAATGGCCCACCCCTCTTATGTACCCGGAGACATGGGTTTGGTCTTTCATGGGACCATCAGCTCAGCATGTCAGAAAAGAGTGCCCCTCCCAAACAGAAAGGGCACAAAAAGAGCTGGACGGGTGGATGGGTCTGATGGATCTGAATACCACCTCCCATATCCTCCAGAAACCATTGAAGGCAAAAACATAACATTATGAGATGCAATGTAAATCCACACAAAAGTAGATATAGAGAGGTGATTATGAAGCACAAGCAAGGTTCTTAGTTTCTCTATGTGACAAGAAAAGTATGAGACTTCAGATTGCTCTATTTGATCACAACGTGTCTCTCAATCAAGCTATCAACTACTAGACTTCCACTCAATGCACTGCGGCACTCACTAAGAATGCTCCATGTAACAAGAACTAGAAAATTAGAGGTGATCAATGCATAGAGGTAGTGTCCCGAAGATTTGATGCACCCAAAATCTAGATCACAACCGCTGAAATGAAGCTTCACAAATGTTGGGTGGGGCCGAAAAGCTAGAGCAACCTAGAAATGGCGCTTGGAGCGCTCGTGTGACTCCTCATGGGTGCGTAAATCTTTAGGAAGAGCGGTTCAGAATTTTTGAGGAACCCGAGCATTATACACCCATAGACCATCCTTTCTATTTGCTTCAAACATGATAAATGCGCTGGCTAATAAATGTGTAGTTGGTGTGGGCCTCAAAACAAACTTTCGTAACTCCTCTAGTGGTGGCACCCAAACATACGTAGAACATGTCATAGTTTCCACACGGACCACCAATTATTGTATAGCACTGAGAACTTGCTCTTTTTTAGGCATGGGAGCAGCAAATCACAAAGATTGTGCTTATATGGAACTTTGATCGGTGTTCAAGAGGTGTACGGAGAGGTTTTCAAGGTTCATGATCCCATAAAGTACTTGTCTAATGAAAAAACATTGGAGACACCATGCAGGAAGGGCTTTGGTGCCAAGCAATTCTACCAGACTCTCCACAAGATAGTCGATTTACACTGTCAAAAGACACAAATAGCTTGTTGAAGTGCGCAGTCTACCAACTGCGGAAGCACAGGCAGAAAGAAATGACTGGACACAAATAAAGAAACTGACTCCAGCCGCACAAATTGAATCAGCGCCATTAACACCCGTCTGTAGCCGTTCACAGCTGACTCCAGCCATTCACGGCCAACTTAGCATTTTGTGGTATTCACTTTCAAATAAAGCCTCTGCCAAAAAAAAAATCTATCAATGTTGACAACAATCAATATTTGATCGACCAATAATCAAGGCTCCATGAATCAACGCAAACTCATAAGGACACAGACCAACTGGTTAGCAATACAAGCTGCCAAATGTGTGGTTGCCATCAATCACTTTGTATATGCGGGCTTCCAAAAGACAACCTGTGTAATGGATGGTACAAACAAGACAAACCTTGCAATGTATAGAAGGCGACTGAGAACACAATTTCCCAAAAAAATGAAAAATACACACGTAAACTACAGAGAGAAACCACGGACCTCGAACAAAAAAAATGAACAATCAAAAAGGACTGAATGAGCGACAGACTATAGGCTCTAATACCATGTTAGGATAAACTATCCTATACCTAGGAGCCAGTCTACAGACATCCTCCAGAATAGAGATGTTATCAACACTAGATTGTATTGATATAATGAAGTAATGAGATATTGAGGTTATTACAAAGGTACAAAGCCTCTGCTTATATAGGAAAGAGTAGATAGGAAACATGGACATGGTTGAGACAAGTGTCTAACCTTGGAGGAAGGAGAGTTCTGATAGAACTCAACAATATCCTCTATAATAAGGTAGACTCCAAGTTGGACTCAATGATATCCATATACCCAATTAATGAATGTACCTAAGTAAACTTAAGTAAAGAGTAAACAATGAACTATTTACTCCAACATGATAGACTAAATTTATGCTCAGAATTGGACGCAATCACTAAATAGAGACTAGACTATTGCCAATAAAACTGGCATGTGTCTGCAGCTTCAGTTCACAAAAGCATCAAAGTAACAATGGGGTAGTTTAAATTCTGTTCTTTTGTCCATAAAGTCTTTCAATATATGAATTGTTGCACAATAAATTATTGATGAGTGTTTGTTCTTAAGGCGCAGTTTGACCCTATTTTTATTCATATTGTGTCTAAGCTATATTTTCTTTTCTTTCTTAAGTTTATGTTGTATTTTAAAGTAAAGACAATAATTAATACATGTTCTCAAATTTTAACCTCCATTTAAACTGCAAATTATATTGAATGTCAGATTTATTCTTGTTTAACCATTCAACATATAAAGTCAATTTTAAAAGGAAAAGCCATGATCAAAACAAATCTGTATAAGAGAAAGGTATGCGCACCTTTCTTCAAAATAATATAGCTAGCCCTTTTTCGTAAGGGTGTTGTAATAATTACAACTAACAGAATCTAAGGATGTTTATACAAAAATACAAGATATCCTAGCAAATCAAAGGCAAAGTTTCAAATTTGGAAATAACTACATTTCATTCCATCTTTGATGCTATAAAATTTTCTATTTCTCACAAATTTGTAAGGAGTATACTTCTCACATTTTCTAGGCATGGTATACTGTTCATTGTTTATGTTCATTATATGCCAGATTCACTGTGCCAATCTACTAAGCTTACCATTCATAGGGCACTGGTAAACCCTATGTTTTAACAACTTCATGTGGCTCAAGTAATCCTTCACACACACTTTCTCCTACTCTCCAACCTTCTCCTACTCCCCCACCTTTGATAGGGACTCCAACTGCATGCAACCCTTGTTTTAAATATATTTCAAAAGAAGGTGCAAGGATACGCCGATAGGTCTTTGGTAAGAAAGCATATTTGAAGCATTACATTATAGAAGGAAGTATATTAAAATATCATTTACAAACATGTTTCATTGTAGAAGGAAGTCTTATACATAGCAGCATCCACTTTGGATGAATTAAAATTATAATATTGTCAGAGTGTAGTTTTTGTAGGTCCTCCCAAAAAGGTAGCATTGAAATGCATTGGAACACATTAAAAAATATTGTAATTTTAACTATACATATTATTTGTTTCCTCTTCTTCATATATCCAAAGCGATATACAATATCTTTGACCTCTCCAAAAGATCAATTTGCAAGACCAACTTTTATCCATAGGTTCGAGATCGGGCAAAAAAAGTGTAAGAAAATAGTTGAACAAAATAGTGAGGAAAAATAATTTTGCTATGAAATGGGTCAGTTTATTTCTATAGAATTGGATAATCTCTGCCTTGGACATGACTTCCTTAGTACCTTCTTCAATATCTTATGAAGAATAATGATCTAAATAAAAGACTGTATAACAACATCACATTTTAGTTCAACAATATTTTCTTAAAATATGTGTGACTGATGGGAAATAAATCACAATATCATAAAATTTAGTTTAGAAAGATTTCTTAAAATATGCAACTGAATAAAATCTAGAATTTTGTATTATCATAAGTTTTGTTTCACTTTCAAATTTCAGAATACATGATCAAAAGAAATGTCATGCATTTTTCTTTCCTTTTCTATGGCCTACGAATCCATTATTTCTATCTTCTCTGTGGTGGAGAACCCATCTTGCATTTTCCAAGCGAAGTTGATTGTGAACCCACAAATAAAAATATAGTCATAAAGAATTAATTGATCTTGAACCCACATATAAGAATACAAACAAAACTAATTATATTGACTATGAATCACACTCAAAATATTGACAGTATATAGCACTGGATATGAGAGACATATTTTCACCATCTGGAGAAATGGAACCAATAAACAAACAACAATCCTAAAAATATCTCCCTCAAACTTAAAACCATATAATTATTTATTTCAGATTGACTTAAATAATAAAAATTGGGCATCTTGATGATGGATAGTCCCTCCTTCCCTGGATATAACCAACAACACTAGTATGCAATGAAATAGACCTTGCAAAATTATTTATATAATGGATTCAACATACATGAAATTACCAGTACCGATGATACTCTTACTCACAAACTCTTAAAGAGTAATGATGTAGAAATGAACACCCTAACTAGTTTTTTCATATTAAATCTCTATCAAGAAGCCTAATCCCATCACTTGGTATGGAAGTTTTCTTTCTTCAGATTATACTTCTATCTTGAGAGGAAAGATTAGATAAGTTCTAAGCCTTTCCTTGAGAACAAATTTCAAGATTTTTCTAGTTGAAGTCTTGGTCATTGCAGCATGAAAATCATAGAATTAGGCACCATGGAATATGCAAGGTTCTTTTGCAAAATTGACTAAATCTCTGCCTTAGACAAAACTTCTTTAGTACCTTCTTCAATATCTCATGAAGAAGAATGATTTAAACAAAAGACTGTATCACAATATCATATTTTAGTTCAAAAATATTTTCTTAAAATATGTATCATTGCTGCAAAATTAGTCACAATATTAAAAAAATTAGTTTAGAAAGATTTCTTAAAATATGTATTGGATGTCAGAAAATCAAACACACTCACCATTTTATATCATTAAAAAACAACATAGACCGCCTATTCTCAATATAATGTAAAATGAGAAGGATTTTAACCATATATTTAATATAACGTTTAAACATGATTTTTCACACAATAAAATAGAAAATTTATGCTTGATCGCAAGATGTATCTATAAATTCAACATCAATCATAACACACCATGTGTTTTTTACATCCAATAAAGGCTAGGGCCTACTTACTTTCCATTCATCATAATATGAGCTAGACAAACACTATGTATAAAAATATGCATGTGATGCACTGAACAATCCATATGGAAAAATCTAGTTGTAAGTTGTTGCTCCTTTATTTACCCTTCTTTAACATTTTCATAGTGTATAATATTTCCTCTAAATGCATACATAACCAAAGGCACTAAAAAAAGACTATTTCCACTATGTTTGAGATAAATCAAATCAAACAAAACTATGATCAATAAATTACCAATAAGTATAAGTAGACCTACAAGAATAATGTTTACAAAACTCAGAAAAGATCCTCTTAATCTTGCATGGATCAATTGGCAGTAAAACAGATACCCGGACATAATTTTAGTCTATATTTGAGTTAAAATATACTTACAATTAAGAGGCTACAACTTCCATTTCTATTTTATTTGGTTTTATCAACTGACGAGAATGAGATCATACATTTCCATCATGGATTCCAATTTATCTTCACCATTAGCTTGTTTTGCATCCCTATTTAGATGGATGTTGTTCACCAACATTAGCCATTGATACCCATTCCCAACATCTACAATTAGGGTACAACTTATTGTAGTTGTAATATGCCAAGTATATCTATGTAAATACCATTTAAGATAAGTCAGAACACAATCCATAAAAAAATCCAGATATGCCAACTATCAGCTCTTTTGATTTCCCCACTCTTGTTTTTGGAGTTACAAAGCCTTTGCCTCAAGAGTTGTAAGCTTCAACTCTAGAGACACAATATATATGATGAACACTATTAGTAAACCATAGTAAGGTAAAAAATTCTCAAAACCAACTTATATCTTTTAATAAAAGTCTCCAATATCAAGCAATATGAATTGTGAGATTATTCTCCAACTTAGATTTTCAAACCAACTTAGATTTTCAGATCAATGTAAAGTTTTTTTTTTTTTGGAGATATCATAGTTTTGAATAAAGTGTTGCAAGAAATATGAATTATGAGATTAGTTTCCAAACCTTTTAAGATATCATCGCTTTTACCAGATAATTTTTAACCATGCCCAAGAAAAATGTTTCTACATAATGCAGTTGAATACTATGACACACCCAAAGGCCTAATAAGAAAATTGATTTTAACTAACCACATTCTTAATTCATAATAACTCATGAATTAATACTTTGGATTTTACTTTTATCTATATGAAATTTTTTAGAATGGTGTTAAGTTGTTATTTTTTTTTTTTTTTGTTTTGTTTTCTAACCATGGAAATAACACTTAACACTTGCGGTCTTTAAATAAACTAGGGTGACCATCTAATATTGAATTTTTTTTACCTTATATCTATATAGTCCAATACTAAAATTACTGAATTTCTAATTATGTAAATGACTTATTATTTAATTTTCTCTTCTATCTATTCGAGACATTAATGTTATCCATTAAAAGTATCATTAAATATTAGATAAATAAATTATCAATATTTTAATTTACACCAGATAAATCTTCATTGTTTCCTATATTATTCTCTTTGTCTCATGACTCCTTAAACATGCGACATAAAATACAAGGTATCAAGAACGAGTGCAGTGTTCTGCACTGAAATAATACAACATTATAATATTTTGGATTGATAACTAAAATAACATATAGTTTTCCCAGAAATATTTCATCTAGCGTCAACCCACCATTATCAAGTAGATGGCATCAATCACAAGAAAAGCACGGCATAAGCTAATAATCATAATCTATCACTAAGAAAGGAAAAGGAATCATGTATAATGAGAGGGGACAAACTAAAAGATTCCAAAAAAATTGGTTGAGAGCATTGAAATGAAAAATATTTGAATAGATGTTAAAGACTAGAAAACATTTTCAACCATATGAAATGACCTACTAAAGGAAAAACAAATTATGTGAACAGGACGAGACCAGGAAAAACTATCGCCATATATATTGTCATGCTTAAGACATTACCCACCATAGATTACGTGTCTACCAAATTTATGTGGAGTTAAATATGACATGAATGATGTCCATTTGAAGCCATCTTATTTTCCGATTTTATTAGCCATGGCCAATCTCTCCACCATAATCGTCACCTCCCTAGCAATATTTGAAATTGTAGTGCTCTCACTAAATTATTTTCAATAGTATATATGGAAAATTTAAAATAGAACTTTTGGAAATACATTATTCAGATGTAAAAAATTAAAGCAAACAATGGAGAAACTGATGAAAAAACATTTAATCCCTGCAAGCTTTCAACACAACTTATCATAAGAGTATCTGTAACAATTAGTTCCTTCAGTCCTTTCAATTATTCAATGCCCGGTATATGTTGCACCTACGGACATCCAGTAATGACAAAGCTCTCCAGATTTGATTAAAAATGAATGCTTTGTATATTGTGTAGCGTTGGACAATTCCCAATGAAGTCACCCTCCAACTCTTTGAACTATATACAACAAATTGCACCCTCTAGCTCTGTACATTCGTTAATCTAAATTCTCTCTGATCTCTTCATGAGGGTGCTTGAATCATATGGAACGAAGGAAAGAAATAAGGAAGAGAAAACGTCGAGCCCAAATTCCCGTCACACGCAAGTTGGAGTACAAATAAATAGCTCATGGAGGAATAGCCAGCTACAACAGAGACTGTCTCAACATAGTTTCGCGCTATCCCCTAACCATTGTCGTACAAATAAAACAAGATGTTTGGTGGTTTTTGTGCGCGAGACAGGTTTGAGGCTGTGAGAGAGGTTTTCTTCCGTATGGTCGCAAGCGACCTCACAGGGAAAGCTTATCGAATTATTATTATTATTTTAAATATATTTATTTGAAATTTTTTAAGATGATTTATTTATCTTTCTTATAAAGTTCTTTAAATTTTATGGATATATTTTTTTACATTTTAATAACAATTATGTTAATGACATCTATGTTAATTTAACTCTGTTTGTTCTTGTTTTTTCATATAATTAAATAAAATAATTATAAAATAATTGTGCTCATATATCATGAAGTCTAAACAAAGATTGGGAGAGCGGGATAATAAGATACCATGTTGCTAATTTGGCATGTGAACCTTAGATCCAACCTCCTCCTTGAATCTTCTCAAAATAATAGTACTTACATTGATAACTTGTGATTGCTATATATATTAGCAATTGTAAGTCAACTAGCATAGATATTTTAAATACATCTATCTAAATGTACATCTTTTTTTTTCACTTAAGTTTTATACTATATTAAATTTAATATTTTGACTTATATACAATGATTATAAGTTGAAAGGTAAAATTTTTTGTTAACATGCTCATGTCATTATACTCTACATTTGATGCCATTATAAAATACCTCTTCATAAGTGAATAATGGTTTTTTATAATCAATAATATAATATTTAAAAAATTAAACTATATATATATATATATATATA
>MU224748.1:690838-719498 GCA_018584345.1 Thuja plicata
TAATTAGACATTTATAAATTATAATTATAAAGGTAATGATTGATTATTTTATTAAAAAAATATAATCAAATTTATATTATAATGTTAAATTATATTATATTTTTATCGATAAATGATAGTTATAGGGATACACATCCACTCTATTACCTAAGAGGCCCACAAGAGGGAAAATAATTACAAAGATACGTTCATCCATAAGGAACTAGTTAAAAAAAAGACCAGTAGTCAAATAGAGGGAAATTTTCCTGATACCTATGATGGCTTGCTGCTAAAAAAATGCTTTTATATATTATATTAGATAATATTAGATAAAATCATTTGATGGTTTTCTATTAGACTAGATATTATTACAAACCAATCTAGTTTATTTGTATGGATTTATAAATAAAATATGCTTGAGTAATTTCTAATCTATTTGAAATACATACGTCATCATCATACAAAGAACTTTAAAAGATCAAATAAACTATAACTATGAACTTCACATCTTTCTTTATCAACTCTCTAATAATCCACCTCATCCAAGCTATCTATGACTAAATAAACCATTCATTGGATGCTTATTCTTCAATCTAGCCCATAACATTTCTAGGAAATTTTTTTGTTTTTATCCTTGTGTCACATTTTACCCTCCATTACTAAGTTTCTATGGAAGATAAATTTCATTCATGATGTAGTTGAATAGCCAAAAATTTAGGTAACAAAAAATCCACAAGAAATATAATGTAAGGTGAAGTTGTTTACAAGGCATCTTTTATGTCATTTAAAAATTCATTTAAACTAATGCCTTTGGTAAATTCTAAACCATTTCAATAACCTCATCTAGGTTCAACAATACCACAACAACTATAGAAGAGACATCAATGTTCAACCTAGAAAATTTATTGAAAATTAAGTATTACTCACACAATAACCCTTAAAATAAATATAAGCGCAGGATAGAATTTCTCTTCAAAAAATAAAAACTCACCTCAATTCCATTCGGTGAGCATTAATTTATGCCTAATAGTTTTTTATTTATTTTTTAAGCAAAAGTGGTCTAGCCACTATATTTATTTATTAATATTTAAATTGATTTGAGAACTCATCTGGGAAAGAACCAGTAAGAAAACCCAGAATCCTAGTCCATTACAAGTATTTATGCATAATATAAACACCTATACAAATCTATTTGATTACAAAATAGAGTTGAGCTAAACTCTTATATACATTTTATAACTCTAATTCTAAGGTATTAGACGTTTACCCAAGATGGAATCTGCAAGCTAAGAATTTGTCCATATACATTCCAAACTAAGATCCAAAAAAATAAAAACCCCATGACCAGATTTTATTCTTCCATGTCCTTTGTTTCAGCTTGTAGCATAACATTGTTCCCACAATCAATATCCCAAGAATTTCCCCAGCTAGCTAGAGGAGCAATGGGAATATCGATAACCCAACCATCATTGTCTTCTCAATTCTGTTATTGCAAAACCCCCTGCAAAGCAAGATATTAATTTGAATGTGAGCCCAATACGAACAACAGATTTAAGTCTGGCACACTGGTGGGAAGTGTAGAAATCATTGTCTGAGTTGCTTGATCCAACACCTGGATGAGTGTCCACAGAGAGATAATGGGGGAACCCAAAATGTCAAGCATGGTGTATACTATGCGCTTGATGCTTGTCTCGAGCTCCTTGCCCAAAACCTTATCCATGACCTGTAGTGTGTTCTTCACAAAACAGAAACTCTATTTCTCGAGCGCCTTCTTGATGTTTTCATACACCAACATAAATTCATTCTTAGCTAGCAGCTGATGTCGGGAGAACAAGGCACCCACCAAAGCACACCCCGACCACAAATTATATTTATGAGTTGCAATCATTAATTTATTATCCCTTATAAAATATAGACGAACTACCTTGTTGGCTATAAGAATCAATAAATCCACAAACTCGAGCAAATCCATGGAATTGGATAAGAAAATTGATACCATTTGAGAAGGGAATAGGATTTTCTTGGATCTTGATGCAAGAATATGCTCATGGATAACCCTTTAGATGACTCTGCGTATCACCAGAGTATGCCACATAAACACAGAATCTAGTTGGAAATCATCAACCTTAGCAGGAAGGTGTACCTCTGTTTCTCTAGGTAGAAGGAAGATTCTGTAGTTACGAGGTAGCAGTTCATCATGTAGAAGACCACATGAATCACACCTTGGATACAAATCAATATATAGTGCCATCAAAAAGAATCCATATGTTTGAAAACCTATTTTAAGATTTGTAGATAATAAATTGCCCTATTTGTGAAGTAGTTGTGACAAGACATGATGAAAATCCCATACGATCTCCTAGATAAGTTGAAATCACGTCTGGTCCTTGAATTAGTTCCTTCATACACTTGGAGCATTTAATTGCGAAGATGCCATAACTTGAATATAATGGCAGACACCATTGTGAGGATACTGTGTGTCAAAACTCACATGGGAAGCATTATGTCACTATAGTATTGGTTTACTCAAATGCAATGTGGGTTAGGCTTCTTTTACCTATGTGATTTTACTAATTACCCATATATTTCTGCAAGTTGTCACCCATGATGTGGGTTAATAAGGGCCTGTAGGATCATTTTTTTCCATCTAGGATCATCCTAAGTAACAATCATCAAAAAAAAATTCTAAGTGTGTCATTGTCTTGTCATTTCATCCCCCAGATTTGGCATCATTCTACAATCTTCCTTCTACCCTATGGAGCTTCATGTCAATTGCAATTAGTATTTTTATTTCACTATCCTTGCCAATGAAGTCTCATAGATTTATTACCTCATGATTGAGGCCTTCACATCCCAAGTTTGCAAGATAGTCCACCAAGGCATTCCCTTATCGTACAGTATGGGAGATGTACAATATTTTGAATGTGTCTAAAATTTTCTAGATTTGTTGAAGTATATGTTAAGTACGTGAAATGTCACCCTAAATCAGGAATTATGGTGCAATGACATCTCATGAAAATAATGGAAACCTTCTAGAGTTGTGGGTGCCTCTGATTAGGAGGCAATCTCCAGATTCTAGGTCGGTTCCTTTGAATCTGATTTATCACTTAGAAACTGACTTTTCTATTAAGGGAAAAGGGAGAAGGATAACTTGAAATTGAATAAAAGTAAAAGTAGGTGATACACCAAATTGATTTTCAGATTGATCAGAAAATGAATAGTTATTAATCTGACATAGAAAATTAAGTTTGAAGTAGGGAACTTTCTCTATTCAACATATAGGCTGACATATATCTCCTATTGAAAGGGTAACAACCACAAGCAATAACGAGTCAACAGACATATATTTTCAGCAAATATATTATAATAAAATATCATAAAAGGAATTCCAATAATTCACTATTTTTTGTATCTAAATACTTAAACACTCAATGCAAAAATGAAGAATAGAATTGAACTACAAAACTTGGAAATCACAATAGATTCAAATACCAGATTTATTATCATCACAATATGTAATTGGATACATAATATGATGCAAAAAAAATACCAAGGAATAAAAATACTCACTTTAACACTATTCTGCACCAAAATCTGAACATTTTTCCATGTATATGAAATCCTGATATATACACCAACTGATCCCCTCATACTAATTTGAAAATGATCTTTCCCTCCAAAAACACTCCTTCAATGAAGCTAAAAAAAACACCTAAATTTATGCATAACACATGCCTTGATCTATGCCTCTAACTCAATACTCAAATTATATTGTTTTCTTGATCTAAACCGACATACATGATGTCCTCTATATAAAATCCCAAGACAAAACATATTATAAATCAATGTCTTTCAGCCTGCACTAATGTCAACATGACCAACACAACATATTCCACTAGTGATTCGACATATACTATGTTGTGCCACCTGGAATGAGAACCTTGAAGCTCCTCTATCGTTTACTGCAAGTTTGAAGGAAATTTAATCACTCCATGTACTTTGAACTATAAAAATTATCAAGTTTTATTTTTTATTTTGCATCGGTTATGGAACCATTCGAATAGTTTGTAAACAAAATCAAGGGTTTGAAACCCTAGCAGTATGGAGGTGAACATTGCGGTGATTTTGCATCTCTCTCTTGTTTTACTGAGGTTTAGTTTAATGTCCCCATTTTCATGAGCATCAAAGTTTGAGGGATTATCCTATTATTATGTCCCTCATAGGCTAATGAGGTTTGTTAGAGGGTCCTTTGAGGGATGCATCTTCTTTAGTGGCTAGAGTTTTGCAGATTTGGCTTTTGTTTGAGGTCTCTAGGACTCCATATGCATTAATTGCTATTTATAGTAAGTCTTGAGGAGGTTAGTGAGGGACCCCTGCTATTTTTAGAAATGAGGTATGGTCATATGCAGCTTGATCATGTCAGCCTCCTTTTCAGACGACGTACAGAGATGATGAGTAATAATGGAAATATTAATATTTATTTGTGTTAAAATAAATATTAATAGTTTTGAGCTTTTATTGTAAAGTTATAATATAATTTTATATTATAACTTAAGTCACTTAAGTGAAGGGTCAATTTATCATAGATGGGGCCAAGTGAACAATTAATTTTTAAAAGAATTATTTGTGCACCAACTATAGTGTTTTAAGTGAAAAGAATTAAAAAGTGGGAATTTAACTTTTATCCCACATTGGCCAGGAAAGTGTTTGAGCTCCCACAAGAAAAGAATAAAAGAGACTTAAGAGCTCATTCTGAATATGTTTATGATTATTATTGAACTTTGGTTGATTTTTGCTCTTTCTTAGAGAACGAGGGTTTCTACTTGTAGCCACCATTAGAGAATGGAAAATCTTCAGTGCTGCAGCCATTTGAGTTGGTGAAATATCCAATGAATTTGGCATTCAAGAGAGCTTCATTCAAGAGTTCTATTTGAGCTTAAAAGTGAAGAATTCCATCTAGGGTTTAAACGATTTGAAGGTAAATGTATAGCAGACTTGGAGATTCATTCTTGGCAGCCATTCTATATCAGATTTTATCTATTTAATAGTTGCTACAGTAGCTATGAATAGTAATTTTGCTACAGTACCCATGAATAGTGTTCTGCTACAGTACCCACGTGAATAGTAAAATGCCTGAAGGCCTTGGTACATTGTGTTAAGGCTGTGATCCAATTTGAGTCATGTTTCAGTGAGCTGCATCCCAATTTTGGTGTTCACCAAAGACCGCGATCGGATTCCAAGTTTCTTCATTTGCATTTGATTAATTCTAGCTTGCATGTTTTGCATCAACAAGTTTGTTTGTCAATCACTAAGGGTCTGACATAAAAATCAGAATTCATTTTCACTAGTAAATACTTTAGACTTTTAATTTTCTGAGTCATGTATGGCAAGTGTTTGACAAAATGCCAATGTCCTATATGATGCAAATTTTATGTGTTTGGCCTATCATATGTTATAGATATTTGGTCTGCAATTCGTTTATGGTATTTTTCAGATTGTATGCAACTTGTATGACAATTCCTTGAGTAGAAAAAATCATCTTTCTCCATCATTTAGCAAGGGATACTACAGTGGTATCAGAGTGGTTTCCTACCATCCTATTGGGGTGGAAATAATTGAGCTTGCACATTTATTTTGAGTGACCAACACTCTTGTAGTTGTAGAATCATTGAAAATTTAAGGAGATCAATTAAACAGAGAAACTAGTTGAACAACTTGATGAAAGAATTGGATAAGCTTAGACAAATTCAGGAAAGGATAGATGAATTGCTTTCACACCCAAGAACCATGGATAGAGTAGCACAGTATATGACTTCCTTTTTTAAGGGGTCTAATTCACAAAGAAGAAAGAAAGAGAACCATGAGGTCTCTGCTGGTGAGACATATAGAAATATTTACAATGAAATTTCAGCAGCTAGTGACCAGCATGCAACTAATCCCATGGAGATTAAAAATCTGACTTACATTAGGGAAGATGTCGGGCACAAGACACTTCATGATAACTTCAAGATTGAGGAGAATGTACGTTGGTACTTTCAATACTCCAGAAGTTGTTATCAATCATGATAACAATTTTGATTTTTATGACAATAGTCCTTTGTTTGACCCTATTAATGTCATTGATGACAGAGCAAGTGCAAAAGATGTTTTTGGTGCCACCTTGATTTTTGACTCGCATGATGAGAGTGTTAATTTTGCAGATTGCATGGAAAATGTGAGTTATAGTAATTCTGATTTCTATGACAACAATGAGATGTGTGTGCATCAACATGAGATAACAAAGGATTTATGGGTGGATGATGTGGGTACTCATGATTTGGCTACTACTGATGATATTTATGAGGACGAATCATGTTGCAGTGAGTCTAATTTGTCATATCAGACCTTACAAAATAAATCAAAGAATTCATTGATTGGCGATAGGTCCCAGGATCATGACTTGCAGGGACTTGTAGTTACATGGGGAGTGGGAGCGTGTGGGGAGACTCATATAGCAACAGTTTACACTTTATTAGATGAGTCACTTGTTGAGGTGCCTAGTAGCAGTGCCTCAATTGTTGATGTGGGCATTGATGATAGAACACATGATGATTTTGATCATGAGGTGAGCATTCTGGATACAACTTCCTATCATAGTGTAGATTGTGGGTCAGAGAGCTTACATGGGGGCCAAAGTATTCAGAGACATCATGTGACCGGGCATTTGAAGGTGAGTGATAGTCAGATTTCTACAGCCTTAGAGCATTATGATGTTTCCTGTCAGATGTTAGTTGTATTTGGTTGGGGTGCTCCTATGTCAGATGAGCACAATGATAGTGGTCTCTCCTTGATAGAGATCCATTCATTATGAAAGGCTATCAGAATAATGAAACATAATTACTTGCAGTTATTAGCTGACAAAGACTACCTTCTTGAGTGGGGTTGCACTTGTTATGAAGCACTGAAGGGGAAGGAAGATGAGGTTAATGAGCTCACTCATGAGCTTGAGGAAACTATATAGGTATGGGAGAGCACCAAGCTGGCTCTTCAGGAGTTGCAGTCAAGGTTGAATGAGGTTACCATGGAGTTGAGCCAAATGCAGTCTTCACTAGCTAGAGATTCAGTGTATGTGTAGGATCATGGTATGCCAAAAAGTGGCGATGTGAAAAAGAAGTCCTGATTGGTAGACTGATTGAAAATAGCTATAACTTTCAAATGGTATATAATTTTTTAAATCTAAAACATGTGTCAGATTCTATGCTTTGCCTACTACAAGAAAAAAACCAAAAAAATTCAATTTGATGAAGTTTAGACTAAGTTAAGGTGGTCAGACATGAGAATTTTTATATTCTAAAAAAGTTGTAGAAGAAAAATCATAATTAATTATTTACTTGGAAACAAATTTTTTAAAAAATAGGCGTCACATACGGACATTAATCTACTACTTATATCTAGAATCTAGTAGAAAAATATTATCATTTGATTGTGTTTAAGGTGGTCAGACATACGCCTACTTATCTTTTTAGTCCTGATTGATAGACTAATTGAAAAATAACTATAAATTTCAAACAGTATAACATTTTTGAAATCTAAAACATGAGTCACATTCTATGCTTTCCTACTACCATTAAAAACTAAAAAAAAAAAATTCAATTTGATGAATTTTAGACTAAGTTAATGTGGTCAGACATGAGATTTTTAATATTCTAGAAATGTTGTAGTAGAAAATTCATAATTAATTATTTACTTGGAAAATAATTACAAAAAAATATGCGTCACAACCGGACATGAGTCTACTACTTATATCTAGAATCTTGTAAAAAAATATTATCATTTGATTACATGTTTAAGGCGGTTAGACATACACCTTCTTCTTATCTTTTTCCTGAAATTTTCATACTACTACATTGAAATTTTAAATTTCACCATATAGAATATATTTTTTTTAAAGAAGGGATAGTAGCTTAGAAACTAGATTCAATTTTCTACATATTATCTTGTTACACATTTTTTATATAAGATTGATAACTTGTCCAAACTTTTATGTCAACTTTCCTAACCCTGATTTTTTGAATTTTCATTGCCACTTAAGGCCTAGTTTGGCATACCATGATCCTGCACATACCCTTCAGTTCAGTTTTCTACAGTGGTTGTTGGTGATAAGTTGACACCCATGGGTTGTAGTGAGGATGTGGCTACATCCATCATGTATTTAGGTATTGTGGGCAGAGTTGGGATGAGTACCTTTGTAGAGAGTTGTCGAGAGCCTTTGGTTGTGTGAGGTTCTCCAGTAGTCAGCACATTGACAGATGATGCAAGGCAGGTCACTGAGAGTTCTTGTAATGTAGAGGGGGATTCATCAGCGATTTGTGTGACTTTTCATGGCACTACTCCATCTTCTTCATGACATATATGCAGTGTATCATCTGGTTGGGAGATTGACTCTCATGTTTGGTTGTTTCCTTCCTTTGGAAACAATCCTGTTATTTCATCCCATGCAGTTGATTCTGTTCGATAGATTGTTGAGCCACAAAGATGGAGGGATCAATTGAGGGTTTCTAGAGAGAAGGTTGATTCAAACTTATCTCGCTTCAACTGCACACGTAAGTATGTTGAGTACCTTCTTTGGAGAGCAGGGTTTAAGGAGAGACAATATGGGGTCGAGGTTGGTACTCATATTCACGATTTGAAGTTCATCTAGAGTGCTTTGGAGGAATTAAAATTAGAATACCTTCACTTGTTTCATGACTGAGAGTACACTATTGGGTATGCAGAGAGATATGGTAGGGAATCTACCCAATTAGTAATTCAGAGCCAGAGTTTGGAGCCATCTTCTGATTCAAGAGTTGTCAGTGACGAGCCTTTGACAAAGATTGGATCCTTTTATCATAATTATACAATGAGGATTTCTCATCATTTTTCCTTTGATCCATAGGTAGAGGAATTGATTATGCATCGATGTGAATTGGCTCTGGAATCATACCATCCTTTATGGGATGGTATATGCCAGCTTCAGTTGATGGAGTTAGTAGCTGCAATTTGCTAAGAGACTACTTGCAGAGTCAATACATCCATGGCAGTTTAGTGGAGGATGGATATCATGGTTGTGATATAGACACCCTTGGTAGTTCTTATCTTTGTAGTACAGTTGGATTTCATACCCATGGGGAACTAGCAGAGTATTAGGGGAGATTTGGTGCAGCAGGTGATTCCAGACATGGTTACTTCCTTACAATGGATTGATGTGTATTTCTCTTATATTGGGATCTAGGTGGTGGCAGGGTTAGTACTACAAATTGGATGGGTCTCATAGGTTTGCTTCACCACTTCTGGTATGATGAGGTTGGGATGAGTGTTGAGCTTCAAAATTTTGGGCATATTCTTCTTGGCAGACTTCTATTTTGGATTTGGGATCCAGGTATATTTGGTTGGACACTCTTCATTATGTTGTTAGATCTTACATGTGCATCGAGAATTCAGTCTGGGTTCACTAGAGAGTATTGCAATGTGTACATGGTTTGGGTTATTGAAAGTGTTACTTTTGATCGGCATGTACATGGTCTTTTTCAGATGCACAATTTCAGTGCGCAGAGTTGGACAGATGGATTGTTGATCACCTCTGTTCAGTTGTGGTTATATTGGTGCTGCATTTGTGTCTTAATGTGGGATAGTTCTCAGTCTTCCTCTATTTTTTTTTGTTCAATGAAGTTTCTCAACAGTGGAGATTGCTTGAGGACAAGAAATTTCGGGGAGGGTGGACTGTAATGTCCCCATTTTCATGAGCATCAGAGTTTGAGGGATTAGCCTATTATTCTATCCCTTGTAGGCTAATGAGGTTGGTTAGAGGGTCCTTTGAGGGATGCATCTTCTTTAATGGCCAGGGTTTTGTAGGTTTGGATTTCGTTTGAGGTCTCCAGGACTCTGTATGCAGTAATTGCTATTTATAGTAAGTCTTGAGGAGGTTAGTGAGGGATCCCTGCTATTTTTAGAAATGGGGTATGGTCATATGCAGCTTTCTCATGTTAGCCTCCTATTCAGATAGTGTGTAGAGATGATGAGTAATAATGGAGATATTAATATTTATTTGGGTTAAAATAAATATTAATAGTTTTGAGCTTTTATTGTAAAGTTATAATATAATTTTATATTATAACTTAAGTCACTTAAGTGAAGGGTCAATTATTTATGCACCAACTATAGATTTTTAAGTGAAAAGAATTAAAAAGTGGGAATATAACTTTTATCCCACATTGGCCAGGAAAGTATTTGAGCTCCCACAAGAAAATAATAAAAGAGACTTAAGAGCTCATTCTAAATATGTTTATGATTATTATTGAACTTTGGTTGATTTTTTCTCTTGCTTGGAGAATGATGGTTTCTACTTGCAACCACCATTGGAGAATGGAAAATCTTCAGTGTTGTAGCCATTTGAGTTGGTGAAATATCCAGTGAATTTGGCATTCAAGAGAGCTTCATTCAGGAGTTCTATTTGATCTTAAAAGTGAAGAATTCCATCTAGGGTTTGAAGGATTTGAAGGTAAATGTACAGCACACTTGGAGATTCATTCTTGGTAGCCATTCTATATCAGGTTTTATCTATTTAATAGTTGCTACAATAACTGTGAATAGTGATTTTTCTATAGTACCCATGAATAGTGTTCTGCTACAGTACCCGCGTGAACAGTAACACTATAGTACTATGAACAATAAAATGCCTGAAGGCCTTGGTACATTGTGTTAAGTTTGTGATCCAATTTGAGTCATGTTTTAGTGAGCTACGTCCCAATTTTGGTGTTCACCAAAGACTGTGATTGGATTCTAGGTTTCTTCATTTGCATTTGATTAATTCTAGCTTGCACGTTTTGCATCAATAAGTTTGTTTGTCAATCACTAAGGGTCTAAAATAAAAATAAGAATTCATTTGCAGTATTAAATACTTCAGACTTTGTATTTTGTGAGTCATGTATGGTAAGTGTTTGAAAAAATGCCAATGTCTTATATGATGCAAATTTGATGTGTTTGGCCTATCATATGTTATAGATATTTGTTCTGCAATTCGTTAATGGTATTTTTCAGATTGTATGCAACTTGTATGAAAATATTCTTTAAGTAGAAAAAATAATATTTCTCCATCATTTAGCAAGGGATATTAAATTTGGGCTTTTGAAATGGAGTCTTCTCTCTCGATTTGGGCTTGGGCTTGTATTAGAACTGGAGTCTGAGTTGCATGACTTGGGTCTTGGTCACAATGACTGACGCTTCACTCCACCTTTAGATTTGGAGCTTGTGTTTGAATATGGGACTCGGGTTATGAAGATAAGTATCACCTCTTCATTACTCTGTTACAATATGTAACTGTTTCACATTGCTTATCATTTCCTTTGATTGTGGCTACGAATCTAGAGATGATAATGAAGAACTATTGTTTTACTTCACTATTGGTAATCTATAGTTATATTCTTTCTCTCCATACTCTATCACTTTGAATCTATAGATTGAAAGCTTGAGCTATTAATTCAGACATGTTTATGATACTGGAAATTTATATCTATTTGTAACATGTATTTGGGGAAGTTTTATTTTCTCTGTCGACTCCTTTGTTTGTATTCTTTACTACATTAACTATTGTTTTTTTTTGAATTTGGGGGTTTCTTCTTTGTTTGTTCATTCAACCTATATTTGAACTCTTGCTTTCACTACAGTTTTTTGATACTCAAGAAATATTAGATAGCTGTTTGTCAGAATTTGTGAAGCTATGGCTTGTTTGGTTTTTGTCCCTCTTGATATTGGCAAGTGTACATCACTATTTAAGGGCCTGACCTAAGCAAAAACTCTGACTTAAGAAAGAAACAATGTTTGTGGGGTTTGATCATGGGCTTGTGACACCCACAAACTTGACCATTTTTAGTCAGGCGAGAACTGAAATGCATCTTTCCTTACTATTATTTACTTTTGAATAGCACTATCATTTTCTCTTCCTCTATTCTCACATACCATTGTTATAAACCCTACTTGCTCTGCATTTGATCATTTACATTACCTTTGGCATTAATAAAGTCTGAACCCTCACTGTTATTTACTTTGATGGCACCATTATTTTTTTTGCTCCTCCATACCACTTGAAATCATGAGACCCACTGCTTGTATAACAGTATCCACTCACTTATGCATTTGATCAGCAACTCCTTGAACTTGAGTGTTTCTCTTTATGATTTGATGTAGTCATTGCATTAACAACATTCACATGTTTTCCTTTATTTGAAATCTGAATTTCATTGCATATGAACACTATCGATTGTAATATAAATGCATGGTTTTTGATTCATCAATATTTGCAGCTATTTGTTATGAATTGCATGTTTCTTTCTTTCTGCATTTGATACTCTATTATTTTTTCATGGCATTCTTCTGACATAATGCTTACTGTGAAGTTCAAGCACAGGTTCGTGAGATTCACTGTACTTTCCTTTTCTCTATGCTACTGGTGAATTCATAATCCATCAATATTTGCATCTTGAATGTACTTTTGTTTCCTTTGTTTAATAAAATCACCATTATGCAATCTTCTAATTTTTTTTGTTATATTCTCGCATACATAGAAAATTAGGATAAAAATTCTAGCGACTTCTGCTAGATGGTTGCCTGCTAGACATGAAACTATGAATCTTATTCATTGGGAAATGGAGTCTAAAACCAGAATAGACCATGTGAAACCTTTATTGAAATGAAAATGCACCTAAACTAAAGACCCATGCAAGAAAACAACTAACTTTGTGCCTGAAGTAACTTAATTGAAACTGACAACTATTGACCTAGTGCTTGACAACACTTATTGAAATGAAACCTCTGCTTGAGAAAGCAGTAACCCTCGAAGAAAATCTTGAGGAAAATTCCATTAATTGGGATAGGTAGGATCTCTCTGTATGTAGTTGATAGTTGAAAATCATTGTTCTCTTTATATTCAGTGATGACAAATGGGCCTATCCAAAAGTTATCAAACTTATCGCTGCCCTGGTCTACTTTTCAACATATCCCATTTAAGAACCACATCACCCTCCTTGAATTCTCTAGGTGTAGCCTTCTTATCAAAAAAAATTTTAGTTTGAATCTACCCTAGCTCCATGTTTTTTTATACTCTACTCCTTTCTTCTTCAAGTTGTAATAGCTCAGCCAACCTTAGCTTAAGAGAATCATCTTCCTAAAAAAAATCATTTGATCAACTAGCTGTAGGGATGGAAATTCAGTTGAAATTGGTAACCTAGCTTCCCTACCATAAACCAGTACATAGGGTGAGTTACCAGTGATCTGCTTTGGTGTAATCTTATCTAACCATAGAGCTTCCTTGAGCTTGGAGTGCCAATCCCTTTTGTTCTCCTGTAGATTCCTCTTGATAATCCTTATTAGGATTTTATTAGTAGACTCAACAAGTCCATTTCCCTTAGGGTAATAGTTAGATGATGTATTTAAATAGATACCATTTTTAACAGCCCATTCTATTATCTTAGAACCAACAAAAGCCAATGCATTATTTGAAATGATTGATTGAGGAACCCCAAACCTGGTTATAATGTATTCATAGAAGTTGAGAAAAATAGATCCAGTTGATTCTTTCAATGCAATATCCTTAGTCCATCTTGTAAAGTAGCATGTAGCAGTCAAAATCCATTTATGACCTGCACTAGAATTAGGGTTAATGGGACCTATGAGGTCCACTCCCCAATTGATGAATGGTTGTTCAACAATAATAGGCTTTAATAGCGAGGCTGTTAGCCTTTGTTTTCCTACTAAAAGAGCAAATTTTTGACACTTTCTTTCCCAAGAGTGGGAATCTTTATATAGACCAGTCCAGGAATAACCTACTCTCAAGATCTTCAAAGTTGTAGTCTTAGGGTTAAAGTGCCTTCCACATGATCCAACATGAAATTTAGATAATATTTTATTTTGATCTACATCATCAATACATTTCAATAGAATTTCATACAAATATTTCCTATAAACCATTCCATTAATTAAAATATAGGGAACAAATTATAATCTGAAATACCTCCTCTTGGCCTTGTCAAGATTAGGTGGACATTGTCTAGTTTGTAAAAATCTACTCATATTAGTCAACCAAGTAGCTAGTTGGTTATCAGGTAACGGATTATCTTGAATTAAGACAAACTCCTCTTTTCTTTCAACATCTCCTTCCTTTTCTACCATTTGTGCACACAAACCCTTGCCTCTAGCTAGCTTAGTTGCATGGATATGCACTGTTACCCAAAATAACAACATACAAAAGAACAAACACAAATAGGAAAAGATTGCATTTTTAGGGGTCCAATTAACATTATCCTTTAGGTACTATTGATTAACATTTCATTATTGCATTCATTGTCAAATATTATCATTGTACTCTAAGTATTGATCACATTTCACAATTTCAAATTTATAACCAATCGATTACATTGTGCATTCAAACTGAATGTAATATACACGTGTCTTTTCATATTTCACATTTCATGTCAATCACAAGAGTACATTTGCAGAATAGAAAGCATGATATAAGTATGGAGTAGGGGTCCCATGCATTGCCTTGTTGTGTGTTGGTTGTCAGCTGGTTGTTTGTCAGGTCCTAGGTCTCCAATTCAAGGTCTTCATCTTCATCAAGTCTTTAGGGTTTTACCTGCATCATGAGAGAGAAAATGGTGTTAGATCCAGCTAGATCTAAGAAATTCATGAGACACAAGCATAATACAATCAATTCTTCAAATGCTGCATACCAATCCGACAAATTCAATGTAACAAAGAAATGTGCATCCACACTAAGTGAAAGATAGTATTAAACAAACTTGTTCTAAAAATGAAACCTTTTACTATTAATGATCAGTCTAATGTATGTTGTTTTTATTTTTTGAAACCAGATATCTGAATTGAAGGGACTTAGTATTTCTATCTGAGAAACCTTTTTCATAATTAGGTCAACATGTTAGTTTAACAAACACAAAAAAACCAACCAACATTCATGAATGAGTGCCATCTCAGATAGCACTCACACACAAACATTAATTGGTTCATTTTGTTTTCTGACCTAACAGATCGATTGGTGATATGTGTGCAATAGATAAACAAGTAAATAAGTGCAGATAACACAAGAAATGTAGTGAGTGTCATGAACCCGTGCTCAAAATTCACATAAGCCATTATATACAAGAAGGTTGTTTACATCACAAGAAGTTACAGTTCATATTCATGCAGGAGGAGAAGATGCAGATGCATAAAAAGAGTCAATGATGTTGTAGGAGACACATGAGAAATGAAGGGTTTTTAAGGAATATGAAGAAATGGAAGAGAAGGTGTTCACTGTCGTCATGCAAGGAAAAATGAAAGTAATGTTATTACAGTAAGTATGCAAATGCAGAAAAGGCATATGAATTGAACGCATTTGAAATCAATATTGGAAAATGCATGCCTAGTGATCAATCATGTTTCATTAATTTCATATTTTGAAGTGTTACTGTCTATGCCTACAAAACAGTAGGATTTGCAAAAAATGGGGATATCTAACAAAATTGACAAATTGTATGTGAGCTGCAAGTAAGAGAATAGTGAGCAAGAATTGCAATAACAGTATGTTCATGTTCTTTCATGGAGTGAGCATTCATAGAAAACAAATACATTGTGAGAAAGAAAAATAGCATGTATTCATCAACTAAAGAACACAAATGATGCTATGGTGATTCATGACTTCGAGAGAGTACAATATACATGCCCTTAATGCAAGTCTCAAGTGATGATTTTATGCAGAGGAATTTAGCAAAATACATCTTATTCTTGTATATTGGAATGTAATGTTCATCATGCATACAAAGAATACAGTCATGCTTGTGGGATATGCATGTTTAATAAGGTTCCTACTATAAGTATTTCTCATGGGAGTCACGAGCCAATGCTTGAACCCCATGGGTGGTATCTTGTATGCAATTAAATAACAGTGCACTTTTTACACTAAGAGGGATTACACTCTCAGAGTGTTTAAACATGTAATATTTTCATTAAATGAAAAAAGATGCTCAAGGTTTTACAAGTACAGAATGTTGTTTTTATAACATTATAAATATGCTGGAAAATTAAAAAAACTTTATGTGTTTCTCAGACAATGAAGATAAACTTCAACCTTGATAGAGAGAGACGTGTTTTATGATTATGATAGTATTTTAGTGTTTGAAAACATTAAGTGGAGTTCAGTTATGTACAACAAGATAGCCAGGGAGGAAGCCCAAGTTCATCTTGCAAACAAAAACACTGACAAGCTTGCACATGTTCAAGTTCACTTCTATATTTACCATAATAGCCATGTGGGTGTTCCTATTTTTTTTCTATTCATCAAAAATAGTGAGCAGTAATGAAGAAAATGACAATAGACAAAGAAAGCTCAAGCAAAGCTCAAGGTAAAGTAATAGTTCATGCTACAATGATGTAGTCGACACAAGAAGTAAGAAAGAGAAACCCTAGTTGGTTGCTGAAAGATGCAAGTATTTGTAAGATCCCATAAAAATGATGTTACTAGAACCCGAGTTCTTTAAAGATATGCAAAAGATTACAACATGTCCCACATTTTTTAACATCCTGATTTTTGCTGAAATTGCACATTTTTAAGAAAATATGATGATTTAATCCTTGAGAGGTCCCATTTGAAGGAATAAATTCAAAATGGCTACATAAAAGCCTCTTGGATCAAAATCCCTTTGGTATAATCCCTCTACTCCTCACTCACACCTATAATCGAGTCTCCTTTGAACCCATCAAAATGCTAACAAAAAATCACTTTGACTTTAACTTTTTGTGGGATCAAATAAATTCATTTGAAAAACCAAAATATAGGATGATAGTACTCCGAGAAAGCTTTCCAATGATTATGATTTATATATATTGAGTTTATTAAGACTTTTCTTTTTAAGTTTTACTAAACATAGGTTGTCTGACCATTTAGCGAGTCCTATGTTCAATGCTTCTGGAAAAATAGTAAATTAGGGAAAAAAATTATGAAAAATATCTAGAAAATAGGTATTTATGCTACCTTTATATCAAAAATAGAATAAATGAATTTAGATATATAGAGATGGAGTTAGAGCGATCCAAGTGAGCCTATGTCCAAATTATAATTAATGTCACTTCATAACTCAATAAACTATTAAATATTCAACCAAATTGAATGAAACCAAATGGATTCCCTAGATATTTGTTTTAAAAACCTAAATTCAAAATAATTACGTTCTTATCCATTTTATAAAAAAAGTTATGTTGATCAAAGTGCGTGTAACTCCTGAAAATCCCTGATTTTTCACAAAAATATTTTTTGAAGGAGAAGGAAAAATGGATACAAATAAATTCCATTTTTTTTAAAATATATTTATAAACTAGAAACAAAATGCTAAAAGTCACTAGTTTACATCATCTTCAAATTCTTAATGGTTTAATGACAAAGGATGTTTGAAAGTGAAGTTTTTTTCTAGAATGTTCATTTCAATGACAAAGTTGGCCAAAAAGTGGGACACAGTTTTGTGGGATCATTTCAGAATAGAATACATTTATTTCATGTAGAAGTTGCAGAGGATGTGAGGGTAACTTATCTGGAGGAGAAATGATAAGAAGGCTGAGTTTGAAATGCAGAAGAGATGCCCAGTGTCGCGGGTAGAGGCCAGCAGAAGAAATGGAGCCTGAGCTCTATATGTTCCAACAAAGAAATTCGTGGCCACTGCAAGATTCATTCATAGTTTTCCATAAACTGGGATTGAGTCTAAAGCTATGGATGAAATATGCCAAGTTTTGAGACCAAATGTCATGGGTAACTCTACGTATTTCAACCATAGCTCAGACTTAGTCCAAGCTTACGGTGGTTGATTCAAAACCTATCAAATCCAAGCCCAAATTCAAAGCATACATCCAGTGCCATATGTTATGGCATTAAAACCTCAAGAGCCTGAGCCATTCAGGCTATTTCTCATGTGTTTCTATGTAGTGAAAGCCACGAGTGTTAACTCACTGTTTATAGAGCCCAAGTTTGAGAAAACAAAACCCCAAACTCCAGAATCTTCAAAGAGAAAATCCATAGAAGGCACCATATATTATGGAAAACAGAGCTCAAACTCACAGTTTTCCATAGAGCCCGAGAAGCCTAAACTTCTTCACATAATCAAGATGCAATTAAAATTCCATTGATTATGGATTCCAAAGTTCCAGATTCAACCAAGCATGGCGACGCCACACAGAAAACCCTAAGTGTAATGAGATGAATAAACACTATGCAATGTGTTTTACCCAGTTTTTGAATCCACTGCCAAATGGAGTTAATGCGTTGTCAGTTCACAGTGCCTCGACATTCCCCAAAATAGTGCCATGATAGTACTTTTGTGCCATGAAGACAACATTCTATCTTTTTAGTAGGTGTGATCATGTCAGCTATGATCTGTAGTCGAGCATGGAGCTGAAGTTATCTTAACTTAGCTAGACTATGGTCGGGTTGCTTGGGAGTTAGGGTTTGTTCATACTATGGTGTCGACTTGGGAGTTAGGTTTCCATACTATGGTGTCAATTTATGTGTTGGGGTTTATGCATTTAGGGTTATGCTTATTTGATATATCATGTAGTAAGGTTGGTGAATGTGTAAAAAGATGTATCTTTTATTCACCAACTTCATGGGCCATGTTTAGGGCTAGAATTAGGGCTTAATTTAGGGCACTTATTAAGCCTTAGATTTGATGATTTTCTATTTTGGATGATTTCTAGAGGGAGATGATTTTCAAAATTGATAGTTGATGTTTTACTTCATGTTTAGGGGTTGCAAGTTTTGGAGAGAGGGCTAAAAGTGAATTCATTGTTCCTTGATGCCTTGGAGATCCTTTTGTAACCACTTTATCAGATTTTGAGAAGAAATAAAGCATATGATTCATTGCCTTACATATTTTTGAGCTTCAAAATCCTATTTTCATCTTTCTTTGCAAGTGTTTATTTAATTGATGTCCAAGAAAAGTGAGTGTATCCATATTCCTCCTCAAGGTGATCAATAATTCAAAGCCTTGTAAGGAATTTGTATGTTTGTAGACTGGTCGGGCTAATTGTGGTTCAACCCTAGTACTGAGATTTGTTAGCCTATATGTTGAGTAGAGATATTAAGTATCAAGCCTTTGATATATGAGTAGGAGTTAAAGTTTTATCTCTCAAGCAAAGTTTGAACCCATTTTTGGTGTATCACCTCACTTTTACTTCCTGTTTTGTTTCAAAAGTTTCATTCTTCCCCTTTCCCATTAAGTTATCAATCAGGAGGTGATATCCCATATCAAATAGGAACCGGCCTAGAATCTAGAGACTCTTTCTCAATCATAGTCCACCCACAACTAGAGAAGGTTTCCATTGTTAGGATAGAGTACTATCAAAGCCCCAATGCCTGAGTTGGGGTGGTTATTCTAGACCTTAACAATTTTTTTCACACCTGGTGGGACACCTTATGATACATGAATAGAATCCAAACAAGGAGTGGAAAACAGTTTGAGTATTTGTAGTTATCACATACTAGAAGAGGAAGAAATTTATAGAGAGAGCCTAGAGGTCCAAAAGAGCTCTCCTTCTAGCCTTTAGCAAGGGGTAGGAAGCCAGGAATAAAAAGAAAAAGAATATCTAAGAGAATTTTAGCTCCTCCCACTTACTATGCTGATTTACCAAATTCAGTTCAAGAATCTTCAGAAAGTCCTCTAGCACTTCAATTTCAAGTTGTTCTTGAACAACCATCAGAAGAAGAACCACCGGCAGCTGCAAATTTTTCTGTAGCACCACCAAGAATGGATAGAAGACTTCCTTTTGTGTCATTTGATCAAGTTATTCCTTTGAGGATTGCAAATCACAACAACATACCATTAGCAGTATTGCAAGGACTGCCATCTTTCACAGGAGAAGAACAAACAATAGCTATTGAGCACATCAGAGATATTGCTTCTCTTTGCAATGTCCATCACATGAGAGAGGAGGATGTAGCTTTGAGGCTACTAGCTACATCATTGAAGGGAAAATTATTGCAGTGGTTCCGAACACTCTGAGTTGGATCCATTGCTATATGGGATGCACTAGGTGAGGAATTGTCTAAATTTTTTGAAGATAAATCTAATAATATTTCTTTGGTGGAACAACTAACTACTATTAAAAGGACTCCACAAGAAGAGATAAGTGATTTCATTCTCAGATTTTAGAAGAATTCGAATAGGATTCCTGCCATGGTAAGACCCTCTACCGAATATGCATTTTTGTACTTTCTTAAAAGCTTGAATAGTGATATTTTAGTGATGATCCAATACATGGGGGAATTCTTTACCTCAACCTTTTGATATTGCAATTAGGGCAGAGAATAGTCTCATTCAATAAGGGAAGATAGCTCCTAGGCTACCTATGCCTTTCTTTCCTAGTATCCAATCCAATATGCCATTGATTGCTCCACCTTTGTCTCCATTGCCATCTATCAAAAGTGAAGAGATAATGCCTACTATCCCTTCTAATGAGTTGCAAAGCATAAATGATAGCTAGTATAAGATTGAGAGTTTATTACAAACCTTTGGAAATGAGTTGGTTAACCTTAAAAGGCAGCAAAATGAAGGCAATCCAATAGCCCATACTCAAAACTAGTTTGCTAGTTCTTTATCCTAGTAGCCTAATCAACCCATTTGCAAAGGTAACAAGTAGCAATACAAAGGAAATAGCAATGCAAACAGGAAAAATTGGAACCAAAGGCCTTATAGACCTTATAATCCCGCACCTCTTAATACTATTAGGGATATTGTTCCTAATTGAAATAATATTTCTCTTGATTATGAATGGTGCTATCCTTGTAATGAACCCCACAATTAGTCTAAGTGTGCTAATGGGGTGCTTAATCAAGCCTTAATGGTTCAATGTGTGATTGATTCACAACCCACGACATCCACTGATGAGACTCAACAACACCCTGATCTGACTATTCCAGACACTGCATTTCTAAATTGGCAAGAGGAAGAGTTATGTGGAGTAAGTAATGATTCACCTGTATTAGCAAACATAAGAGCCAAGAAGAGAGCTCTAGAATCAAAGCAGTCAGTTGCTAGGATTGCTACCACAACTTAATCACCTCTCATTCCTCCTATTTCTATTCAAAAGGGGCCATCTACTCTTGCAAAAAAAGAACCACAACATCAGAGGAAGGTAGATAAGACCATTGGTAAATCACCTTAGAAGGTACATTTTTTTGTTCCCTATAATATTTTTGATAACATGAAGAGGGTGAATGTTTCTATTTCTATGTGGGATTCATTAGCCATTCCAAGACAAGCTGATTTATTGAAGGAAGAACTATCTAAATGGACAATAAGTTCACAACAAGATGTTCAACATCATCCTAGAGTGGTTATGGTTAATTTAGAGACCTCTAAAGTTCAGGAAGCAATATCTAAAGAGGAAAAGAAGTCAGCTAAAGTGCAGCAACCAACACCACAAGTGAGTAAAAAGAATGCACATTTAAAGAAATTAGCAGTGACAGTTGATAAGAAGCCAAAAAATGTGAAAAAGATAGCAGAAAAGGAAGGTAATAAAACTACAAATAGTAAGCCTCCTCCTTTTTATTTTTCTTTGATCAGTGGAAACAAATTAGTGCATAATTGTAAGGTAAATTAGTGCATAATTGTAAGGTAGACAGTGGTGCAACCAGCACTGTCATGCCAAAGAAGATAGCTAATTTGTTGGATTTAAAGTATGAACCTCTTGAGAAAGGAGTGGTACATCTTGATGGTACTTTAATCAAGACCTTAGGGGTTGTTAAAAATGCAATCTTGACCTTACACTCATGTCAAAATTTTGCAATTTCTCAATATATTTTTGTCATAGATCTGCCACCCTATTTTGCCCTATGTTTGTCAAGGGACTTCACAACCAAAATAGATGGATATTTCTCATCTGATTGGTCCCACTTATATTTCAGAACTAGATATGGTACTAAGGTAACCATAAAATCATAGTTATGGGTCAAAGATTACATATAGCCTTATAATCCTAGCCCCATTAATGCAAGTTGTGTGATCATGGATCCAGAGGAGATCAATGATAGTTAAATTATAACACACAAACATAGGAGTATCCTAATATTGTCCTGGATGAATAGGAAACTAGAAATGATCAAGATGATGATGTGTTTGATGCTGGATTTGGTAATTATATGATGTTGGAATCAGATGCAGTTTTTCCTAATCTGATTAAAGATCAATGTTCTGAATCTGAATTATCTAACTAGCTATGGGACTTATACTTTGATGGATCTAAGAATAAAGATGGTGTTGGTACAGCAGTTATGTTACGTTCAACTCATGGGGATAAATTTTATGTTGCATATAAGTTATCTTTTCCATGCTCTAACAATATAGCTCAATATGAAAGTCTTATTCAAGATTTAGAGTAGGCAAGGAAAAGAAGGATCAAATGCTTGAGGACATTTGGGGATAGTGAGTTGATTGTAAAAGAGGTAAGAGGTATAAATGTTGTTAAAAATGATATTTTAAAGCTGTATAAATCCAGAGTTTATGATACTTTGGATAATTTTGATGCATTTAACCTCATTTCTATTCCTAGAAGGAAAAATATGCATGCTGATAGGTTGGCTAGTATTGGTGCATATGTTTCAATTACTAAAAATAAAGGACAAATCTTAGATCAGTCACATGTCAAAATTGTTGTGAGGCCATCTATCCCAGACAATGATATCAATTGGCAGGTGTTTAACACTGATGAACATATTTTAAGTTTTATGACTAAAACAGAGGACTTCTCAGCTTCTAAAAATGACAAACTCAGTCAGCAAATGGAAAATCAAATCATTCAGGTGGATACTAACAAGCTTCCAAAGGGATTGGTCAACCTAGAGTCAGCTTTCAACTCTGATGATCAATTTAGAAAGAATAAAACAAGCTTGCTGATCAAGGAAGATAACTATGAAGAAGTGGAGGTATTCAAAGACAAGTATTTTAAGGTTGATAACATTAGTTCTCCTAAATAAAAAGAATTATTTATTGAATTGTTTAGAGAATATAATGATGTGTTTGCATCAGATTATGCTGACTTGAAAGGATTTGATCCTCAATTAACCCAGCATACCATAGAACTAGAGCCAAATTCTAGGCCAATCAGATAAAGGAAAAGGCATATTAACCCCAAGTTAGAGCCTTTAATGTTGAAATAACTAAATAAAATTGTGAATGGTGGTATCATATTTCCTATCAAGCATACATCTTGGGTTTCAAATCTAGTTCCTGTGAGGAAAAAGAATGGAGAGATATTACTTTGTGTAGACTTTAGAGACCTTAATAGGGCATCTCTAAAATATATGTACCCTCTTCCTTCTATGGAACAGATCCTTCAATATGTCTCCAGTTCTGAGAGATTCTCCCTTCTTGATGGTTATTCTGGTTATAACCAGGTATTAGTAAGAGATGAAGATTAGTTTAAAACTCCTTTCACCACCAAATGGGTTACAATGGCTTATAGGAGAATGCCATTTGGACTTTCAAATATAGGAGTTACATTCTAGAAAGCAATGGACATGGATTTCATGAATTTGATGTATAAATTGGTTCTACTATACCTAGATGATGTCACAATTTACAGCAAGGTTGCAAACTAGCACATAGATCATCTAAAACAAGTGTTACAAAGATGCAGAGAGTTTGGAATCTCTCTTAACCCCAAAAAGTCTATTTTTGAAGTACATGAAGGTAAGCTTTTAGGATACCAAGTGTTTGAAAAAGGTACAACTATTGATCCTAGGAGGATTTATGTAATTCTAGAATTATCATTTCCAAAACATAAGAAAGGATTGCAAAGTTTTATTGGAAGGATAATTTTTGTTAGATGCTTTATTCCTAATATTGCTAATTTGTTGAAACCTTTGACTACCATGTTGAAAAAAGATGTAGCTTATAGATGGACTGCTCAGGGGGAGAGGAGTTTTGAATAGATCAAGAAGGCTTTGTCTTTATCCCCTACTTTAACTAATCTTTATTTCTCTAAGGATTTTATTTTATATGTTTATGGTGGTATTGACATTGTTTTAGCAATGTTGGTGCAAAAGAATGAGGATGAACATGAGCAGCCATTTGCATTTTTTAGCAAAGGTATGGATGATTATGAGAAAAGATACAACTTTGTCAAGAAACGTGTACTAGCTACTATTAAAGCCTTGAAAAATTTTAAGCATTTGGTTTCCAGGAATAGAATACATCTAATGGTTGCACACCCTAGCATTAAAGAGTTTTTATTGAACAAAGATGTCAATGAAAAGAGGGCAAGATGGATAACAAGAGTTATGGAGTATGATGTGCAAATCCATGTGACCAAGCTAGTTAGAGGAAAAGGTTAATGTGCTCAGATGGAAAAAGGAGAAGACAAAGTCGAAGCCACTGAAGAGGCTGCCTTGCCCCAAGGTAACTCTATACTAATCAATGATTCAGCATCCTGGTTATCAAACATGACCAAATTTATGCAAACTGGTCAATGTCCAATAAATCTTGATAAAGCCAAAATAAGATACTTCAGGTTACAATCTATTCCTTATTTTCTAATTGAAAATAATCTTTATAGGAAATATTTTTCTGGTATGCTTTTGAAATGCATAGATTATGTTGATCAAAAACAAGATTTTATCTGAATTCCATGATGGATCTTGTGGAGGGAATTTTAGCCCTAAAAGTATAGCCTAGAAAATTCTAAGAGCTGGATATTATTGACAAGATTTATTGAAAGATGCTCATTCGTGGGAAAGAAAATGCCAAAAGTGTGCTATGTTTGTAGGAAAACAAAGGTTGGCAACATTGCCATTAAAGCCAATCATTGTGGATCAGCCATTTAATAAATGGGGAGTGGAATTTATAGGTCCAATAAATCCTAATTCTAGTGAAGGTCATAAGTGGATCTTGACTACCACAAACTATTTTACCAGATGGACTGAAGCCATTGCACTGAAGGAATCTACTAGATCTATTGATTTGAAATTCTATGATGATATTGTAACAAGGTTTGGGGTCCCTTAGTCAATAGTGTTAGATAATGCTTTAGCTTTTGTTGGATCAGCTATAAAAGAGTGGGATGTCAAGAATGACATTTATTTAAATACTTCTTCTAACTATTATCCTCAAGGTAATGGTCTTGCAGAATCTACCAATATAAACCTGAGTAGGATCATTAAAAAGACTCTACAAGGGAACAAGAGGGATTGAAACTTTAAACTGAAGGCAACCTTATGGTTGGATAGAAGAACGCCTAAATAGGTTATTGGAAATTCACCTTTGTCTTGGTTTATGGTAAAGAGGCTAGATTGCTAATTTCTACAGAATTTCTAGCTTTACAACTTGCTGATCAAATGCTATTTTTTGAAGGGGAAGACCCTCTTAAGCTAAGATATGTTGAATTGTTGCAGCTAGAAGAAGAAAGGAAGAAGGCATTAGGGACTGTGGAATTAAAGAAATCACAAACTAAGAGGTCTTTTTATAAGAGATCTATATCCAGGGATTTCAAGGAAGGTGATCGAGTACTCAAGTGGGATGTATTGAAGAGAAGACTATGCCAAAAAGATAAATCTAACAATTTTTGGTTAGGCCCTTTTGTTATTATAGCTTGCAAAGAGAATAATGCTTACCAATTATCCACAACTGATGGAGAAGTTTTGCAGATTCCAGTTAATGGAATACACCTCAAGATTTTCTTTCAAGGTTAGGTTTACTCTAAGTTTCATTTTCAATAAGTGTTGTCCAAGCACTAGGTCTTTAGTTTGCATGAGTCTAGATTAGATGCATTTTCATTTCAATAATAGTTGCATTCATGGTTTTTTGTTTTCTAACCCTGTCACCCAAGGATAAGGTTTGTACATCATGTCTAGCAGGCAGACATCCAGTAGAAGTTGCCAAAATTGTTACCCAAAATAATAGCATACAGAAGAGAAAACACAAATAGGAAAAGATTGCATTTTTAGGGGTCCAATTAAAATTATCCTTCAGGTACTGTTGATTACCATTTCATTATTGAATTCATTGTTAGATATTATCATTGTACTCTAAGTATTGATTACATTTCATAATTTCAAATTTATAACTAATCAATTACATTGTGCATTCAAACTGAATGTAATATACACGTGTCTTTTCATATTTCACATTTCATGTCAATCACAAGAGTACATTTGCAAAATAGAAAGCATAATAGAAGTATGGAGTAGGGGTCCCATGCATTGACTTGTTGCGTGTTGGTTGTTAGCTGGTTGTTTGTCAGGCCCTAGGTCTCCAAGTCAAGGTCTTCATCTTCATCAAGTCTTTAGGGTTTTACCTGCATCATGAGAGATAAAATGGTGTTAGATTCAGTTGGATCTAAGCAATGCATGAGACACAAACAACATACAATAAATTCTTCTAATGTTGCATACCAATCTGACAAATTCAATGTAACAAAGAAATGTGCATCCACACTAAGTGAAAGATAGTATTAAACAAACTTGTTCTAAACATGAAACCTTTAACTATTAATGATCATTGTGATTTATGTTGTTTTTATTTTTTGAAACTAGATAACTGAATGGAAGGGACCTAGTATTTCTATCTAAGAAACCTTTTTCAGAATTAGGTCAGCATGTATGTTTAAAAAACACAAAAAAACAAACCAACATTCATGAATGAGTGCCATCTTAGATAACACTCACACACAAACATTAATTGGTTCATTTTGTTTGCTAACCTAATAGATTGATTGGTGTTATGTGCGCAATAAATGAAGAAGTAACTATGTACAGATAATAAGAGAAATGTAGTGAGTGTCATGAGCCCATGCTTGAAATTCACATAAGCCATTACATACAAGAAGTTTTTTACATCACAAGAAGTTACATTTCATACTCATGTAGGAGGAGAAGATGCAGATCCATAAAAAGAGTCAATGATGCTGCAGGAGACACATGAGAAATGAAGGGTTTCTAAGGAATATGTAGAAATGGAAGAGAAGGTTTTTACTATCACTAGGAAAGGAAAAATGAAATTAATGCTATTACAGTAAGTATGCAAATGAAGAAAAGGCATATGAATTGAACTCATTTGAAATCAATATTGGAAAATGCATGCCTAGTGATCAATCATGTTTCATTACTTTCATATTATGAAGTGTTACTGTCTATGCCTGCAAAATAGTAGGATTTGCAAAAAATGGAGATATATAATAGAATTGACAAATTGCACATGAGATGCATGTAAAAGAACAATGAGAAAGAATTGCAATAACATTATGTTCATTTGATTTCATGGAGTGAGCATTCATAGAAAAAAACTACATTTTGAGAAAGCAAAATAGGGTGTATTCATCAACTAAAGAACTCAAATGATGCTATGGTGATTCATGACTTCAAGAGAGTACAATATACATTCCCTTAATGCATGTTTCAAGTGATAATTTTATGCAGAGGAATTTAGCAAAGTATATCTTATTCTGGAATATTGGAATGTAATGTTCATCATGGATACAGAGAATATAGTCATTCTTGTGGGATATGCATTTATTCTTTATTATCCTCGAAAAATATGACAAAATAGGTTACAAGAATGGTCTCAAAAACATCTAGGAACAAGAAGTTCACTATATGACCTCTCTCCAAAATCTGCAACCCAATAGATACAAAATGCATAAAAAAAGTCTATAGGAACAAGATAGTTCACTAAAAGCTCTTCTCTCTAAAATATTGAACCCCTAAACATGATGCAAAGGATTAACTATATAGTCTACATGGCTTAATTTCATAAAACATTTCCATTCAAAATTCCTCTACAATAGAAAACCACTAAACCATAAGGCCTAACAAGTACCCTAAATCAAGCCCTAAGTTTAGTCCCCTATTAAAGTTGGTGAATAAAAGATATATCTCTTAATAAACTCCCCAACCCTATTACATGATATATCAAAATTCCCAACCCTAAATTCATAAAACCTAACCCGACAGCGTAGTATGCAAACCTAACTCCACTAATCAACTAGACACCATGGCATGAGCAAACCCTAACTTTACATCAACCCAACCATAGTATAGCCAAGTTGATGTAACTCAAGCTCAATGCTCAACAACATCTCATAGCTAATATAAATAAATCACTAAAAAGATGGAATGTTGTCTTTGTGGCATGAAGGTACTGTCGTAGCACTGTGAAAGGAATGTCAAGGCATAGTGAACTGACATTGCATTAACTTTGTTTGTCAGTGAACTTAAAAATTGGGTAAAACAAATTGCATAGTTTTTTTGATCTTCATTGCACTTAGGTTTTTCTCGTTTGTGGCACCTCCATGCTTGTTTGGACTTGTAACTTGGAAGCCATAATCCATGGTGTTGAATCTGCTTCTAGAGTATGTGAAGAAGCTTAGGCTTTTCAGGCTCTATAGGAAATTGTGGGTTTGAACTTGATCTGCCATTACATATGGCACATTTTTTGGATTTATCTAGAGTCTGAGGCTTGTTTGGTTTGAACTTTGAAGTTTCAAGAGCTCAAGCTCTATCGACTATGAGTTAATGTAACACCCCAAAATTGGCACCTAACAACCTAATCAATTTTGGTGCATTTTCTCATCCTCGAAGTCCTATTTTACTAGGCAAATTCTTCTCCTAATTGACTTTAATTGACTGAGTTTCAAATGC